>JAIFZK010000001.1:5787500-5790000 GCA_027481765.1 Tenualosa thibaudeaui | reverse complement strand
CTCCACGACAGGAGAAAAAAGAGTTGAGAGAATGAGAGTTTAAAAATAAAAGAATAAGAAAACATGGAGCTCAACACCTCTGCCAGTCGATAAAGCCATCAGAGAGTTATGATTGAGCGAGCCTGTGAGGTTGAATCAATTGATGTAAGACCACCTGCCCTCTTTCCACCAACACACACACACACACACACACACACACACACACACACACACACACACACACACAGGGAGAAGGGGGTTTGATTTTACAGGTTGACCCCAGTCTTTGATCTGAGAGGCTGATGGGGCATGATGCCACCCACTTTGATTGGTGGATTGAAAATTTATAATTGTGTTCTTAGTGGGGGCTATCTGTGTGACTGCCGGCTCTGGTCGCTCGATGTCTGGTGGACTTCGCCAGGTGACAGGTAACGACTGGAAGGAGCAGTGTCAGAGGGAACATAATGAGCCTGCTTTTTGCCGCTTGATTGGTTGAAATGGTTTGATTGACTGCTCGTAGATGTGGGGTCATATTTATTTATTGAATTAAGAGGGATCAGAGCCAGTGAAATCTCAGACATACGTGCTAAGCACTCAATGAAAGTGGACCACTGATAGGAGGAGCATTGGCTGGTGAGAAGATGTGATTGGCTGGGGCAGGGAGAGAATAGGCTGGCGAGAGGACGTGGTTGGCTGGGGGAGGGAGAGAATAGGCTGGAGTGTCCTTGGAGCACAGGCCTCATGCGGAGAAGGATGATTGGAAGTGTGGCTCCCTGCGAGAATGGAGGCCAGAGGATGGAGAGAAGAAAGAGAAGAGGGTAGGACAGGGGCAGCAAGAGCAGGAGACCACAGGTGGGTGGGGGAGAGGAGGCATGGGAGGAGAGGAGAGGAGTGGGAGAGAAGAGAGGGGGAAATGAGGTGACGTGAACTGGCTAGAGGCCGTCGAAGAAAACAGAAGAATATTCTCCAGCTGAAAAGCAAATGAATAAAAGGATGTTATAACAAAAGTGATGGTGGTCAGTCTAGACATAACATGAATACAAGATTATTATCTCCTCTGGATTAATTTACCATTAAACCTAAAATCTTTCTATAATGGGTTTTGAGATATTTTGATGCATTTTGATTAAAATTATCATCATACACTCACATATGCTCCTGATATTAAACAACACTGCACATCACATGATCAGTACACCATGCAGTTGCCCTTCATCTTATGATTTTAGTGCATATGGCTGTGCTATGTTATCTTAGGATGACACTCTTTCACTTCAACAACAGTCACAATTCACAATTGGAAAGCACGGGACAGACTTTTCTCGTGTTTTTGTGGTTTTGTGTTTTTGTGTTTTCGTGTTTACTTTGAACTAGTTATGCAAGCCTAACCTCTCACACTCACCAGGAACTTCTAACATTACCTGCTACTTTTCCTCTACTAAGCTCTGCAAACTGACATTAAACAAAACTGGCAACAGCAAGTAAACAACATTGCTGTATACATTTATATTCTTCTGACAGCAGTTCTTTGAAATCATGTTTCCTTTTGAAACTGTTGTCATTCTATCTGTTTGCTTCACCATGCTGGTGGCCAGATGAAGCATTAGAGCACTGACTCTGGAGCATTGCAACCCCTAGCTCTATTGTTTGAGGTCACCACGTGCTGTGGGAAGCAAAAAAAAAAAGGTATAGACCAAATAACAAACCAGCAGCTAACTTTTAGATATAAGCTTTCTTTTGTTTGTGCTGCTGTGAATATATTGAATAAGCACAAATGATGTCATTGATGGACTTTATCTATCTATCTATCTATCTATCTATCTATCTATCTATCTATCTATCTATCTATCAATCAGCCAGTCTATCTATTTCTGCTCTGGTCGTTCTGATTCCCCAGTCTCTCTGTCCATGTAGTAACTTTGCACTGTGTACTGGTCTATGTTGTACTGTGTAGTGGTTTGTGTTGTATTACGTAGTGTTGTATTGTGGCTGGTCTATTCTTTACCGTGTATTGGTCACTGTCTCCATGTTGATATCTGTCTTCAGTGTTGGACCCATTCATTTATTTTGCTGTGTTCCTATTTTGCCTGGCTGCCAAATATTTTCCCCATGGTGGGATTATAAAATTTACTTGACTTGGACTACAGCACCAGCACCTCGTTGGAATAACAGGGTTGAAATTTATGGGTTGAAATTCTCCAGAATATCACAGAATAAACGTTATTTTAGCCATATGCATTAGGAAAAATAAATCATATCATCAACCTAAAAAATCAGGGTATTAATATCAACCATAGGGTTGAGAAATGTAAGACTTCAGACTTGTCCTGTGAGGCTGGAGTCTGCAGTCCATCCAATCATGCAGAGAAGGGAGGTGAAATGACCTGGATGGTCCAACAGAGTTCCGTTCATTATTATCACATTACTTTCTGAAGGGTCGTCGGATTATGGAGTGAAAGAGAGAGGATGGGGAAAGAGTACAGAAGGGAGAGAGGAGGAAATAGAAGAAAAGAAAGAGCTG
>JAIFZK010000001.1:5657500-5782500 GCA_027481765.1 Tenualosa thibaudeaui | reverse complement strand
TGAGCTGACGGCAGTCCAGATCTATCAATCATTGAGCAGCGCTGTCCTTCTCTCTGCCACGTCTCCCTGCTCTCTCTTACAGGAAAATTGAATCAGAAGCATTTCTGTGGGTTGACCCGTCATGACACAGAGCGTTGCATCGACCTCTATTGAACAGCAACCAATCAATCCCAAGATTACATTTTGATTTTCCTGGCATCTTCTTGGCCTATTCTTGCGCAGGTACAGTAATAGCAGCATTCACTGTTTGCCCTTCCTTACCCTTTTATGATAGATATCTGCATCTTGTGAGGACGGTAGCTCCAATCTCTTGTTTTTTTCACTGAGTATCTTGATAATTGGGTTTAGATCTGTTGCATCTAAGCATTTCTTTTCGTCTGTTTGGCTTTGAAATACCTGTTCACAAAGTCCTGGTTTGTTTTTCTGCTAATTACGAAGCAAAAACTGCCCACTGTGAAGTTAGATCAATGGGCAAACAAAGTAGTTTCTCCCCAGACAACTGTCAGGCTATTTTCTCCCCATTAAATAGTACAGGTAGGTGAAGTCAGAAATGTGGTATTTTCTTTTACAACAGAGGAGAAATCTGGAATAAATAGAATTTGAGTGCTTTTGTTGTTTTCTTTTAATGTTTTGAATGTTTCTTTGTTATAATTTTTTGTTGTGATGTACTATTATTTCAACATGTGTTTCTTGACATCAAATAAGAGACAAAATTGTGTAGGCAGGCCATAGATGAGTTTAATGAATACAGTGGCTAAAGCAACATGCCCAACCATTAGAGAGCATATAAAGAAGACAATAAGCACTAATCACTCATCCATCATATATATGCTCAGCCCAACTGGAAGTTGTGTGTTAACGTTGGATCAAGAAGTACGTCTGAGGTCACCTGGGAGTCACGACCCCTTGCTGTGACCCTTGATTGTGTTCACAGCCACGCGCGGCACATTGCGACCTTGGGCGTGACCTTGACAGCAGGTGCCGCCACACGTGGCTAACGTCTCTGTCTGTCGCTAACGAGGAGTCTTGCCAGCACGCTGCTCTGCCCGCCTGCCTGCCTGCCGAGGCCCAGGCGGAGGGGCTGGCCGTGCATACTGATGGCCCACTCAAGCGGCCTGTTCCTTGGCCACGAGCAGGACCAACCCCTGCCTGTCTGCCCTCGAGGTCTGGAGCTCTAATTACCACAACCCCCTGCCCCTCCTCTTCTCTCTGTTAGCCCACTCAACAACATACACACACACACACACACACACACACGCTAACATTTTCTCACATACACACACAATTTCACTCATTCACCCTCCAGAGGGTTTGTCCTTGGCTGTCTGGGCAGAAACAATAGCAAGTGTTTTAGTGATTTAGTATTTCATTTCAGACAAAATAATCAAAACTTACCACATAAAAACAACTGATGTCGTTTACATTCTCTGCGCATATGGCTACAAAAAAATGATTCTGCACAGTACCACCATTCTTTAACGTCTTACCTTATTGCATAACTACTCTTTCTGTATATCCTCTGCGCAAGAGTAACATCATTATGGGAGGTCTTTTTTTTAAGATCAGAATATTCCATCACTGATGGTTCAGTCATGATTGCAGTAGATTGGGGTAATAATTGTGTCTTCTTAGTCCACTGATGCAGCTGGAGTAAAGGGAGAAAAAAAGGTGGCACAGAAAAAGGGAGAAAAGGAAGGGCCAGAAAGAGAGAGGGATAGAAAGTAAGAGGGATAGAGATAGATAGAGAGATAGAGAGAGAGAGAGAGAGAGGAGGAGAAAGGAGAGCCATTGAGATGCATGATAATAGATGAACAGTCTATATAAATCCAGTGGCTGAGGGAGAGTAAATGACAGATAAATTGAAAGATCTGTTTGGTCACAACAGCAGTCATAAATGGTCATATTTTTCAATCACTACTTTCAAGGAGTCAAATCATCACAAGCTCACAGTGTGTGGAGGGGTAATGATCTGCAACAGAGCAGAAAATCACAGCACTCTTTCTCTCTCTCTCTCTCTCTCTCACACACACACACACACACACACACACACATACATACATACATACATACACACACACACACACACACATACACACACACACACACACATACACACACACACACACACACACACACATACACACACACATTAGAATGCTCTCCCATAGAATGTGTTGACAGCATGCAACAGTCTAAGAATAGTAAGATAGTAAATCAGAGCATTGGTTTGGAGTTGAAATTATCCACTGGCTGTTACTACAGTCCAAACAAAGCCAAATAGTCTCTATTTTATTACTCCACCACAAAACGACAGACAAAATATACTATTGCGCTCTGAAGGACATAACCAGTTTTTGTTCCATCATACCAGAGGATATGAGGAAAAAAGCAATTTGACAGACTGCAGTTGGTTTACAAGTGTAGTCTGTAGTCTGGTTTCCCCTATCCTTTATCAGGGTAAACAAACAGCTAGTGTTGGACCATGTTGGACCAACACAGCAAAATACCTTAGCTCTATAGCATTGTCATACAAGAACGTGGTCTGGGTCTTGTACTTTAAAGTTTCAAGTTGGCCTCACGGCCACGGCTTAGGATTGTTTGAAATCATTCATTGTTGAAAGAGCCAACGGCTACAGTGTGTGTAGCATGGCAGGGGAGTGCTGGTGTCACTGACAGAAAGAAAAGGATAGAGAAATACAGAGGAAGGATAAAGAAATACAGCAAGACAAAAAGAGGGGAGACAGAGAAACAGAGAGGAGAAATGTAAAAGAGGGAGAGAGAGGAAGTGAGAGAGAGATTGTTCCCACTGTAATCCCTTGTCTCTTGTATGCTTTATCTCTGCATTGTTTTATCAGTGCAGGCTTTAATGCTGTCTGCTATCAACACCTCACAGTTGGTGCCCAACTCCAACTGATTATGATTCGGAGGTAGTGCAGCTTTATGTGTGTAAGTGAGTGTGACAGTGTGTGTGTTGAGAGAGAGAGAGGGAGAGAGAGAGAGAGAGAGAGAGGGAGAGAGAAAGAGAGAGAGAGAAGGATGAAATGCAGCACTCTAGCATTTGTGTGGTTATGGTGGTGCAGTGCATCTCCCTCTCCTCAGTATTGCCATGACGCCTCCATAGCAGTGACCACCAACAGCCAGCCGTGATCTGGCCATGACTCTTTTTAATGGGATTCCCCTCAGATAGAGGATGTAGGCTACATCACATATTTCTTTAATGTATACAGAGTGCATGCAGTAGCTTACTGCTGTGGTGGCTATTTTACTAGCCAACAAACCCTACTATTTATTATGTGTTCCTAGAAATTGATTGTGTCTATTATTGTTATTTACCAATAGAATAATTCTAGTAATAAAATCACCTACTTCCCATGGCAATAACAAAAGTATAAATACACTGTAAATGAAATAAAAACTTTCACATAATTTGTTGTATTTGTGTGCTCAAGAAAGGTACGAGAAAATATGTGTTCCCTTTCCTGGAAATATGCAGTGTCTGGCCATGCGCCAAAACAATATGTACAGCTACTGTAGTGGGTTTTATGGTCTTGCAGCTGATTGGATACAGTGGTTTTATAGTCTTGCAGCTGATTGGATACAGTGGGAAGCGCTCACGAGTCGCAGCTGCTGCCAGATTCAGCAGGCGACAAATAAATTGGAGGAAAATGAAATGAAATTACCCTTCTTCTCCTTCTTTCTCACTTTCAGTAATCCAGGCTCAGTGTTGGCCTTTGCAGTCCTCTCTCCCTTCCTTCTGTTGTTCTCTCTTTCTCTCTCTCTCTCCCTTCCTTCTGTTGTTCTCTCTTTCTCTCTCTATTACTTGCTCTTTCTCTACACCTCATCTTTCTCTCTGTATCTCCCTTCTGCACCCTCTGAACCTCGTCGTTCTGCCTTCCACCCTCTCTCTCGCTCTCTTTGTTATTCTCAACCCCATCTTTCTCTCTCTCTTTCTGTTTTTCTCAACCCCATCTTTCCTTCTCTCTCTCTCTTTCTGTTTTTCTCAACCTCATCTTTCCTTCTCTCTCTCTCTCTCTCTCTCTCTCTCGCTCACTCACGCCCTTCCTTGTGATCCTCTCTGCTCTGCTCTTTCCCTCTATTTTTCTCGCTCTCTTTCTCTTTTTCTCGCTCTCTTTCTCTCTTTCTCTTTCTCCTTCTCTCTTTCTCTTTTTCTCGCTCTCTTTCTCTCTCTCCTCCTTTAGCCATCTCCAGCTTCTTCACTCTCTCGTTTACCGCTGCCCCACCCCCACCCCCACCCCCATGGCCCCCTGGGTAATAAGTGATCCTGCTCATTCCACTGCATATGGTGCCACATTGATCTGGCCCGCAGGTCAAGTTCAATAGGAACAGCCATGCGGCTCCTTTTTCACAACCTGCTTTGCGGCTTGCAGGGAAAACACACACACACACAGACACACTTAGAGACAAACATAAAAACATATATATCTAAGGCCACACTTAGTAGTATAGTATCATGCTAAGCAAAATGTCCATATCACCACCAAATCCATATATCCACAACAGGGATCCCAGAGTATCAGTGTGTGTGTGTGAGAGAGTGTGTAAGTGTGTGTGTTTGAAAGAGAGAGATTCCATTGTGTGCACTTCTTTGACAAACCTGGCTGTAAATTCCAAAGGGATTATTTTTATTATTTCTGTGGCCAATGTAACATCAGATGCAATACAAATATCTAGGAGGCTTATTTGGCTTGTAGACTGATATTACATGCTGTATAGCACTTAAGTAAGAAGGGTAGGCCAAGAAATAGGAGAATGAAAAATCTTATCTCAATAGACAAGAAAATCTGCCGGTAGATTCAGACTAACAATGCTAAAAAAAACCATATGTAACACCACAATTATTCATATGTATGCTGAATTATATTGGAAGCTGCCATCCTAGCATGGATAAAAACAACCTGGTTCCAATAATAAGCCCCAGTGTGTCCAACTGTGGAGCTGACCTCAAAACAAGATGACACAAAAAGATGAACACAAACAAATAAACAAACAAACAAATGGGGATTGAGGAGAGAATGTTACTGGAGTGTGTTTTGGGTTAATAGACCAGAGACATCGCCATAGCGGATGCCATGTTTCACGCATACCCACAAACACACACACATACACACACACACACACACACACACACACACACACACACACACACACACACACACACACACACACACACACACACACACAGACACAAACACAGAGATGTACACACACAGCATCCATAATTACATCCCCTGTTAAGGCTTTGTTTTTTTCCCTATTCCCTCGCAAACATTTTTATTTTACCTCAATTTTAAAAAATAAGCATAAGCATAATTTCTCAGAAGGAATGACAGAGATAGAGAGTCAGGAGAGAGAGAGAGAGGAGAGAGAGAAGGATGGAGGGAAGAGTGGGATAGAAAGATACTGTTTAGTGTAAAAGTGAATGATTGAGAGGGAGAGAGAGAGAAGGAGGGAGGGAAGAGTGGGATAGAAAGATACTGTATAGTGTAAAAGTGAATGAGAGGGAGAGAGAGAGAAAGAGAAAGAGTGAGAGAATCCAGGACATGCCTTGGTTTAGCAAGTCAAATGTAATTTTGTTTAGTTTATGCAGAGCTGACTGTGCAGCACTGTAGCCACTGCAGGGGGATTAGAGCTAATGGGAGCTAGCGTGCAGTCACACACTAGCACGCACCACACACACACAGACACACACACACCACACATATCAGCAGAGACTAACCCCCTCCTCAGACAATTACAACCTCCACATTAATTGATTGGGTTACCGTAGTGGGGTACCATAGTGGGTTCCTGTTTCATCAAGTTTTTAATTCCACTTTTTGCATTTGATAAGCCTATATTGTATATTAAACAGAGAGATGCAGATTATTAGAATCAGTTTTTATTTTTAAATGATTTTAAATACATTGGATTTGTATTTATGGTAAAACATTTATGAAACAGTTAAGCTTAGAAGATCTGTTTGTATTTCTCTCATGGTTTTACTAATATCTGTCTTGCTGTAAACAAGGTAGTTAAATGAGGTTTGGGGGCTGTTTCACCAGAAATAGACAGGAACTGAACTATGTTGGGGAGTTCATCCTTGTACATTTTAAAACTCCTCACACACACACACACACACACACAAAATAAAATAAAATTGAAGAGCCCCTCCTGCACAATCAAATTGACAATAACAGATCATGATCCACACCCACACTCACACACACACATACACACACACACTCACACACAACTAGAAAGGTACAGTATAGTATATACTGTATGAGTATATACAAACAAGGTGAACAGACTGAAGGAGAGACAAACAAAATGTAAAACATCCTCTATGGCGACAGCCAAGCCTCATACAGTCCCAGTTTCACTGCCCAGATCTCCATCGCTTTCACAGCCAAAACAGACCCTAGTCCCCCCCACCCCGCTACCTCCTATTCTGGCAGCTCTGGAGCGGGCTTTCACTGGTCTGGCCAGCACTGCAGACCCTGTGAGCCGAGTGGCTAGCGCTTTAATGCTGGACATCTGTGAGGAGACTAATTACATGCAAACCCAAACCTGACCTGAACAAATGGCTCCCACAAGGAGGTGACCTACATGAAGGTCAAAGACAAACCTCAGCGCAGCAGGACAATCAGAAGACATTCCACCACTCATGGGCATTAGCTCATGTGTGGCGGACCTCAAGGGACAACAACATGGAAACTATGTATGCTTAACTCGTCTGGGCAGCCCTAATATAATTACATGAAATATGATGAAATGTAGAATAGATATGAAATGTATATCAAAATACATAAATTCTGAAATTGAAATTGTGTATGTGTGTGTGTGAAAATACAAAGAGATATGTGCTCACACACAGAGAGAAAGTAGCTATTGGTTATGCTGTGTATTGAGCCAGATTTCTGCTGTGTTGAACATTATACATACTTGGATGCATGTGCACACACATATTTGCACACACACACTCACATACACACGCACACACAGAGTCCAACCAAACTCATTTAATCAAAGAAAAACTATCAATCCATTTGCAGTCATCCATGACAAATGTAGCACATCTGCTAATGCAAATGAGTAATTACACTCCACCTCAAACCACAGACAGATTTCTCAAGAGAAACTGCAAAAGTGTAGTCTCTCTGCATGTGTGTGTGTGTGTGTCTGTCAGTCTCTCTGCATGTGAGTGTGTGTGTGTGTGTCTGTCAGTCTCTCTGCATATATGTGCGTCAGAAGTCAGAAAGAAGGATTATCACCTTTTTCTTTTTGGCTAGAGTATGCGCGCACGCACACACACACACACACACACACACACACACACACTGCAAATATCAGAAGACTAACCCTCCTCTTCAGACCATTACAACCTCCACATTTATTGTTAGGGTTACCGTGGAGAGTCAAATTCTCCTGTTTCATTAGGTTTTTTCTTCACTTCTCACTTTCTGCATCGCCAACCCTAAAGCAGAGAGACAGAGAGACAAGAATATAAACAATAAAGAATACATGCATACACAACACTATACAATATACTCTATATCAACCCACTGACGGGTTCTCCCTGATCTTAAGACACTTACTCAGGAGCTTTGAGTGCTGCCCTCCAACCGTGACGGCTGCCTCTGCTTCTTCAGGTATCGACTGGGTGGATTTCCTGTCATGGTTGGGACGCTTCCATCCTCTCTGAAGATGGGATCAATACCAATCAGTATTCATCGATTCCGACGGAACACCTCCGTCCAATTCTGCAGCGTTCCTTTCCTGCTGGGTTTGGGCATGGGGCATAGGGGTTGGGACTGTGATAGCGTGTGTGCGTGTGTATGTGTGTGTGTTTGTGTGGAGTGTATGTGTATGTGTGTGTTGGACTGTTGGACCCAAATCAAGGATCCAACGTAGTATTCTCTAAAATGATACTGACTCAAGTATTGCCTACCTTCCACCTTCCCCATTTCAGCTCCTGATTCAGTGTCCATCCCCATGAGTGTGTGATGCACCACTTTCAGCAGACTATGATAGGAGCCGAGATACTGAGAGACAGACGAGAACTAGTGGGAAAAGGGACAGGTCAACAGAGAGTGAGAACTAGACACTCATACTATGTGTACTCATGCTGAGTGTAGATGTTCTTTGGATTTTAAGATGTATGTTATTCCTACCTATCTGCACCCAACACCCTGACGTTCTGTGTGAGTCTGTTACTGAGGTATCTCAGTGCAACCTACCCCTGGTAGCTTGTTTAGTGTAATAAATCTCTGCTTCTGCTGACACATTGATGAGTAGACAGCCCATTTCTCAGGCTGGATTGGAGTCCATGTATCCTATCAGATGACTGAATAGGAATTTAAGAAGTTGTTGTTTCCTGGAAGAGCTCCTTCACTTTCATCTTCCCCGTCATCTTTGCCTATCTGGTATTGTTGAGTTTTTTTAAGGCTTTCTATGGATCCTATGGTAAACTAAGCTGTAATAAGTAGATTAATGTACCAATCGAACCGGTATCCAAGTCCAGTAGTGAAAAAAAAAACAGCTTTATAACTTTGCTGTTACTGGCCGATCACACAGAGAGTGGAATAAAATTGTGTTTATTACCTTGTCAATCAAAATGTCTCTTTGGAGATGTCCATTGCCTGTCTTTATCTTTTGGCTTGTTATATATATGTGAGTGAAAAAAGAGCCTGAAACTACATAACATTTCAGCTTCACTGAGAGCCATGGTAGTAAAAGAGTGATGCACCGTCGGCCAATCACGCTCATTTTACCAATAGCATAGGGCTATGATGACATATTGCTCATGCGATACAATCTAATTATTTTCACATTTTTCACAGTGTCCATTGAACTGTCACTGCAACGCCATGTTGTTATGGTTGTATGACAGGCTGAATGTTGGATGCCTTCTTTCCGCTGATACGGCAGTTAGTGTGGGTGTCGTTGATTAACATCTTTCATGTCCTCCTCTTCCACCACTTCTGGAATAATCTTCCAGTACACAGAAAGATTCTTCACAGTGGCATACACTAGCATTCATTCAATTTCCGTTCATTGTAAGAAAGAAAAACTGCCCTCAATTCAACAATATGCAGGTGAATTTAATTAAATAACCTTAAAAAGGCAGTTCAAACTAATCCATCTATGCAGATTAACAGTGATATAATTTGTGAGACAGCATATCCCTTACTATCCAGACTTTTAGTGAATCTTTCAAAAGCCTGTTCCTGACCACTGCTTTGAGGAGAGACTGACTGCTGGAGTGGGCTTGAAAAATTACACTTGGTAATTTGCTTATTCTTGATAATTATATATATTATATTATATTTTAACAGAGAACAAGGTACAATACTCCTTTCATCCATTCTATGTCCCCTTTAATCGGGGAAAATAACTTACTATTAAGTGATGTGCAAGGAAATTTTACAAGGAAAAATAATTTAACAGTTTTCAATCCCACCCATACCAGTATCAATAAGACTTTGTCTGACATGGATACTGCAGAAAACAAGCTGATGAATGCATTTATGTCTCCAGAACTAACTCTATGTTTTTTGCTTTTAATTACTTTCAGTTACATGAAAACGCACAGCTACACACACACTCATGCAAACTGTAGAATTAAACTAACTCATAATGCGATTTGATCGCGTTATGCAAATAGAATTCAGACACTGAACACACAGCTTCACTTCTTCCCATACAAAAGAAGTCCCAAACCCAGGTCACAGAAATACATTATTAAACTGTAATACCCTGATTAATTTAACCAGTCAGACGAGGCAGTGCCTCTTGCCTGTTGGAATCATGAGACATTCCTAATGAATGCCTCTGGAACAAACATCCCATATTCCCAGTGCAATGTCACTAGGCCTTTTGGGCTTTTTTTTATTATTTTCAAGAAAGAGAAACAGACAAAAAAGATGGAATAAAGATTGATGATTCCACAGTCGCATGTCACCGTAAACTAATCCAACTTCTCTCTCATTTTTTTTCTGACTTTTTTCACCAAACCAAAACATCCATTCAGGACTAACGGCTCAACAGGAGAGAAAGGATTATCCCTGGCATGTCTATGTGTGTCACGTCTCAGTCGTCTGCCACCACCTGTAGTGGGCAGTGTAGAGGTATTAGTCATGGAGTCACAGAGTCATGCCTGTCACAGTGAGAGGCCCCCTGCTCCTTCTTTCAAAATATTGTGCCGGTCGTGGTATAATGTTGCACCACATGGTGTTAGCCAGGCTGACTTATTTCCCACATTGCCTGTGAGTGTGTCTGGCCCAGCTATTTAACTACATATCACCAAATCCACATGGGTAGGTCTGGAAAAAAATCTTAGTTCTGAGGTGAGACTCTCTGTGCTGGCATCGAGAACATAGAGAAAAAGCCTGCAGTAGAATGTTTCCCCCACCACACACATAAAGTAATGTGCTAACAACATATTCAAATGTAAAAAAATAAAGAAAATAATCAAACACACATGATGACAACCAAAAAGATATGTATAAAAATAAAAGAGAGAGAAAGAGAAGTAACAGAAATTTATTCTTTTAAAAACATGACCATTATTTACTAATACTGGAGCACCTCAGGGGTGTGTTTTGTCACCAGTTCTCTACACCTTATATACAAACGGTTGTCAATCAACAACAAGGTCACAGCTACTTTAAGTATGCTGATGATGCAGCACTGGTGGGTTTCTTACAGTCTGACTTCTCATCTGTGGAAGGTTTTGAAACAGAGGTACAAGGCTTCGTTCAACTGAGCTCTGACAATGATCTTACAGTCAACGTAAAAAAAAAACATGATGGTCATTTTAACAAGAAAGGCACTATAGTGTGTCAATCTAGGATCAATGGTGAACTGGTAGAGTAGGTCTCAACCTATAAATATCTGGGTGGTTAATTTAACAATAAGTTGTCCTTTATGGAATGTGCACTAAACAAGACTAAGAAAATGCAGCAGCACATGTTTTTTTCCACATAATGAATTGCTTTAGACTAGCTGCATTCTCCAAATGTTTTACAAAGCTCTCTTGCAGATTGTTCTGTCTTTTGGTCTCATCTGTACATTTGGTAACATGCTGGCAAAGGATCGCAAAAAAATGCAACGCATTATCAGTTTAGCCAGTAAGATCATAGGAAACATCCAGCCCTCTGTAGCTTTACAATGAGCTGATCTTAAGAAAAACAGACCAGATCCTCAGTGACCCAACACATCCTCTATTGTTTAAAATTTATGAGTAGCCATAGGCTAAATGGTAGAATTCTGCAAAGACATAGAGAACAGTGAGGTATAAGAGGTCCTTTGTGCCTACGGCAGTTAGACTACAACCACGGATTCAAAACTTCTGTGGTACCCTGATCTACTCTAATTTCAGCTCACCTATTTCAAGCTGCATCACATATCCTAGTTTATTTGTTAAATCTTTTTAAGCTTTGCTACCTTTCTTCTCATGTGTTTTATGGTATGTGTCTATGTTGTGCTGTGTCTACTTGTGGTACGTCCTAATTAGTCTGTTTGTTTTCGTGTTTGGTCTCCTGTAAAACTATTTGTTCTGAGACATGCAATGACTACACAAATTTCCCCTGGTGGGATAATAAAGCTAACCTTGAACCTTGAACCCTGAATGTAAAAACATCATATTATGTCATTGCTGTTGGTTGAGTTCTCTTTTAATTAATACTCCTTGACCTCTACACCAAAAATGTCCTCAGCAAAATGTAAGGGTTGGCTTTGGCTCTGTGACTGTGTGTGTGTGTGTGTGTGTGTGTGCAGTAGACTTTCTTCCTCTGTTCTTTGCTTGTCTTTGCCAGTAGAGTGGAGGAGTAGAGAGGACATGGGGTCATGGGGTCATGGTGGCTTTCTTTAAGCTGTTTCAAGCAATCTGATCTAATGATCTGTGCTAATGCGTGGCACTGAAGTTCTTTTAGTGTGTGTGTGTGTGTGTGAGAGAGAGAGACAGACAGAGAGAGAAAGACAGTGTATGACAGAGTATGAAACTGATGCCTTGATGTGCGACTGTGTGTGTGTGTGTGTGTGTGTGTGTGTGTGTGACTGGGGAGGGGTACCCACGCATACACATCCAGGCATTCATGCAATGTGTGCACCATATACACACTGTCTCTCATACTCTCTCTCTCTTTTACACACACACACACACACACACACACACACACACACACAGCGGGAGCTGTAATGAATGTTGGGGTACAACTTTCATGAGTCCTTTGTGCTTCCTAATTGCACCTGAATGCCTATTCTGGGGAACCCAGCCACACACAAAAGGCAGCCTAATGCTGACACACATGCACCACAACACAACAGCAGAGAAACATAAACCCTGCAGACAATATCCTATTTCTTTTCATGACAAACCTTCTCTACAGTTTTAAGGGCTCAAGTGCAAGATTCTTTACACACACACACACACACACACACACAAAACACACACATATATATACCTGTGTATTGTTTGAAGTTAAGAGTTAAGAGTTTTAAGTTTACATTTAAAAAAAATTCTAGTTTTGCAGTTTGCATCCTGTTGATGCTAAACACACAATTAGTGGGATTCTATTTCAAAACAACCACAGCGGTGTTTGAACTGCAGGAATATTACCTAGGGAGCTGAGATAGCTACCAGGCGCTTATCCAATTAGTCAATGAGAAATTGAATCTCTGCAGCGTGAGGTCCACATAATTACTGTTAATTTAACGCTCAGATTGTCCGCTATTAATTTTGATTCTTTTAAATACAGAATAGCGGAAGCCAGGGAGCAGAGAATCATACCGAACTGTGAGTTAAGATAGATCACTCTTCTGGATGAAGTAGCGCTCATCGTACCCGGACTAATAGCAAGGACTTGCATCGTTTATGCGTTATTAAGTCATGTAATTGGACGACCCATAGTTTGCATATCACACTATTAAGACAATCTGGATAATATGTGTCCCTACCACTCCATGCACGACTCTTCCGGCCGAACGCTACTGAAGTCAAATTTAGAATTATTTTCTAATTACTTCAAATGTTCCCTGTACGGGTAATTTCATTGAAGGGCGAATTATTATCGGTAATCTTAAGACTGTGTCAGTGAACATGACCGACCCAGTTAATTACCGAGACCGCCTGCTGTGCGAACTATAGGCTGGATTGTTTGTGACAGAGACACACCTGAATCAAAACCTTGATGCGTGTGGTGCGTTTTTACAGAACTTGTCAGGCACCGCAGCTGCAGGGAGGATTGGTCAAACCTTTTTTAACCGAATTCAAACCATAAATCGCAGTCGCGTGAGAACCATTGCCAAACTAACCTCGCATTTGCGAGGGAGGCGTGCGTGCGTGCGTGAGTTTCTACAGGCGTTTCTGTTGACAAGATTAGTCCATTCTCTCACAGGGCTGTCCAATGCGATCCCGGCCCTTCGTAGCCCTGCTCCTCTCTGCCCTTTCGCTGCTGCGGCTTTGAGCTTGTTTTTAAAAGGAGGCTATTGGAAAGCAAGCGGAGAGGCCCAAGCAGCTGTGACGTGGGCGGTATCGCTTCATTCACTGCTCTCTATGGCAACGGCCCACGGCCTCAGAAAAATGCCCCCTTTTAGACCTTTTGGACTATCTTTGCAGAGTGGACGACTGGAAAGTTGCAGAAGACGTGATTCTTCTCGTCGGTTATACCAGCATTTGACGCGGCATTTGGAATTGCATTTCTTGTCTTAGTCAACTTCCTTCCCAGGCTAGTTTATTGTAACAGTTTCTAAGTAGCCTGGTCTACCCTACCCTGGACTGTGATTACAGGTCAGCCTGATGGTTTGCAAAATTGTGCCGAAAAAAAAACTCAACAGCATGTCATATGGTTGGACTATATTAAATGACAGAGACAGTAAAATGTTACAACATTTGACAGCCACCCTGTCAGCTGCGGCATATTTTAATAAAACGTACAAGATCATGTCTTGTGTTTCCAGTTAGGCTATCCACGACAAATGTGTTTGCATATAGCTATGAAGATTAATAGGCTTATTTGGTGATTGCAACCATGAGGACACTCCACACAATCATTATAACCTATGGGGAAATACTGGCACAATGAATGGACAATGAACTTGTTATTACAGTACTTCAACAGAAATTTACACTTGTCAATACATGGTAAGTGTTTTATCTAGGCCTGCTATTCAGTCATTTACAGACTGTTGGAGCTACCTAGCCTACATGATACTTTCTGTGAGGGCATGGTTATCCTTGAATTTTGCGCCCCATCATTAACCTCTCGTGCCAACTCTGTTGAATGTTTAAATAGTTTAAAAGTCTTAAAGTCCCTGCATTTTTAAAATAATATTTAATCCTTTCAGAGGAGCAGCCAAGACACCTTAATAAGCGGGAGAGACGACCTAACTACCGAGATCAATAATACTTGCAACATGTATCATTCTTACAAAATATGCTATTTCAAACCAATTTCAAACCATTTTCGAAACCACCAAGCGATGTATCGATGATAGATAATCGGTAATGATCTAAAATTTGGTTAGGTTACGATTTGAAAATTCTATGGCAACTCCCTACCTCTACAATTTAGAAACAAAACATGGACTGGTGGGATTACATGGAATGTCGGGTGAAAAATAATGCATAACAAGTAGCTCTTCTGCAAAAGTTGACTTAAGACCTCGCTCTTCTGAGCATCTCCACTCTCCCTGCGTCTTTCTCGGGCTGCAGAGCTCCTGGTATTGTTCGTGGGACTGCTGCATGTTTGTGCAAAGTCTCTGGTGACCAATAAGAGTGGTGCTGTCAGGGGTAACCGCATCTGTCAACCAATCCTGGCCAATAAGGAACAGGGTGAGGCGGACCTCAGGTGCGCGCCGCTGCGCCTTGTTGGCCCTACGCCAAAGAGCCGCCTGTGGCTTTACTGTGGAGAGGTGTCCATCAAACGTGCGGGCCCTTTAATGCATGCGATCACTCTGGCTCCGGGAACTATGGCGACCACAGCGTCTAACCACTACAGCATCCTGACGTCTAGCACGTCTGCCGTGTACTCGGAGCCCGGAAGCATGCAGCAGGCAGCTGCATACCGCGACACGCAGAGCCTGCTGCAGAGCGACTACTCTCTGCAGGGTAGCGCACACCCGCTCGGCCATGCTCACCAGTGGATCACGTCGCTGTCGCACGCCGAGGGGGCGCCGTGGCCCTCCAGCCCCCTCAGTGAGCAGGACATTAAGCCCGCGCTGCAGGGGGACCGGGAGGAACTGCAACACTCGCCCGGTCTGCAGCAGCAGCAGCAACAGACGCAGCCTACACACCTGCTGCACCAGCCAGTAGCGCACGGGGGGAACCATCACGACTCGCGGCCGTGGAGGACAACCACCACAACAACCACTCATTTAACGAGCATGGCGACGTCAAACAGTCAGGGCATGGTTTACACGCAGCCGGGCGCCTTCACCAACCTCGGGACCGCCGAAGAGCAAGGGCTGCATCACCACACGCTCCAGGACGCGCAAGATGACCATCACAGCCCGCACCTCAGCGACCACCAGCAGTCCCTACACGTGCACCGGGAACAGCAACAGCACCCGGGTCACCACGAGCAGTCGGACGAAGACACACCGACCTCGGACGATCTGGAGCAATTCGCCAAGCAGTTCAAGCAACGGCGGATCAAGCTGGGTTTTACGCAGGCAGACGTGGGGCTTGCATTGGGTACGCTCTATGGCAATGTGTTCTCCCAGACCACCATCTGCAGGTTCGAGGCACTGCAACTGAGCTTCAAAAACATGTGCAAACTCATGCCACTTTTAAACAAGTGGCTCGAGGAAGCGGACTCCACGTCTGGCAGTCCCACCAGCTTGGATAAGATCGCAGCGCAGGGCAGAAAGAGGAAAAAACGGACATCCATCGAAGTAGCTGTCAAAGGGGCTTTGGAAAGCCACTTTCTCAAATGTCCCAAGCCCGGAGCAGCGGAAATAAATACACTGGCGGAGAGTTTACAGCTGGACAAGGAGGTGGTGCGGGTCTGGTTTTGTAACAGGCGGCAAAAGGAGAAGCGCATGACAGCCCCGTGTGGACCGCTCCCTGGTGCGGAGGATGCCTACGGAGACACTCCCCCTCACCAAGGAGCCCAGACCCCGGTTCCGTGACAACACGCGCACCGGCGGCGAAAGGAATGTGTGCAAAAAGAACATGCAGAACCATCTCTTTGTTGTCTCAGTCACGGACCCGTTAGCAGAGAGAGCGCGCCAGTCAATGAGAGTACGTGAATTTGAGACTGGCAAGGAATTATGTACAACCCGTAGTAGGTGTGAGTGATGTGAGACAAAACAATACAAGGAATGGATTCACAAACGTCAAGCCCACACGACACCAGAGCTTTTTTTCTGGTGGGGAATGAAAGCCTTCCCTGACGGAGACGAGTGACAAGCAAACGCATTAATACCGTGCAAGGTGTCAGTCCAATTTCCATGCTTGTTTGTCAGGTTTGCGTAGAATGAACGACCCGAAAGCTGTGAGAATAGGCGGGAGCTGCGTTTGGTACCTCACGCCATCTTTCCTTCATATCAACAGGATTGCGCGGGACCAGCACTGGCGACAATACTGTCACTTATTTGCCTTCATTGACGATGCGATACAACTAGTGATTTTTTATTATTGTTGTTGTTGTTATTATTATTATTATTATTATTATTATTATTATTATGTGGTTAAATTTACGTCAATTTGCTTGAGTCAGGTCCACAAACCATGCAGATGGGGCCTCCTAAATTCACACACTCATACCCAGAGATGCCTTCGAAGTCTTTTTCTCTCTCTCTCGCTGAAACGCACACATACACACACACACACACACACACACACACACACACACACACAAACACTGTGAGAGAGACGTATTGCTCTCCAGTGAGTAATAAACTTATCCAATCGACCAATGTGCTGTAGAAAATACATTGCACCTAAGGACACAATTCTTGAATCTTGCAAGCGATGTATTAAATCTCGGCCTTAGAATTTCTGTTTTAGAATTTTGACAGTGTGCTCATAAGCTTGTGTGTGCGTATGAGAGACTGAGAGAGTTGGCTTTGTAAATGCAGGGTTCCCTTATTTTGGCTCAAGAATTGAAATTCTGTTGTTTGAAAGGCTGATAAATTATGAAATGCAGTATTGTATCTCATATGAACCACCGCTTATATAATAACAGTCTAATAATAATAATGATTATAGGCCTAATAACAACAACAATAATAATAATAATAATAAGAATAATAATTGTTCCTATTTTATTATGAGTTGTTGCAGTCAGATCCTGTCTGTAAGATAGGTGTCAGGAGTCATCTTGTTTTGTATGTGGGAGTCAGATGAAATGTTTGTTTATCTGCTCCTAGTGTCTTTTCAGTATTTATTAGTTTCTTTGACCTGCTGCGCACACGTCACATTGGCAGGGCCTGCCGGGCGCGGGGCCTGCGGCCATTTCCACGAGCTCTGCTCTTCTGTACTGCAGTTAATCAATTGTCCGATTAACGAAAACAGCCGTTACAAGCATATCATAGGCTACATGGGATGTGATGTGGGCCTCTTGACGATTTTGTTGTTGTTATTTTATGGTCGTATTTTTAAAATTGTTTACTGTCTATCATACGTGCCAAAGTACAGCACAAAATGTGTCGCGACTGACCTTTCTTCAATTAAATATTTTACAGCGCATTTTGAAACCGTTTTATCATTAAAATCTGTTTTTACAAGCATGTTTATCGTTTTTTACTACTAAAACTCTTGGGCAAGTTAAGCTTACTTTTGCATTTACATACACGTAGGCCTCTTACTGTTTTCCGTGCCTGGATGTTTTTTTCAGCAAGGCTACACGAGATTTTATAGAATTCTATAATGACCCAAAACAGAAGTTCGATACACCTTTTGCTTCCTTATTATTTTATATCCCAGAAAAATGAGAAAATATTCCATTTGCAATTAAAATATACAAACGCCCATTACAAAACTGTAACGGCAACTGTGTCTATATTTTAATAAAAATCAATTAGGTTGTAAGTTTGAACTTCTAACACAGAATAAACGTAACGGGTTGTAGCCAATTCAGCGTTTCGGGTCAAAGTGTTACTGTATTCGTCATTTCCGAGGATTAAAGTTGGACTTGATTTGGTTGGCAAAATAGCTACGATTAGGCCTTAGTCATGGAAGAGGCAGAACATGCAAAAATACAACATACTGGGAACATGGATTTTTATTAGATAGCCTAAAATGCAGTGATTTGAAGCAATAATCTGATTTTTCGTGTAAACACCTATAACCTATACCCGTGCGTTTCATCATGTAAATATGCGTTAGACCAACTTCTTTCGTTATTCATGAGGTTTGACTCCACGTAGGCTATGTCTAGTCTATATTTTGTTCTTATATGGAATATGTTTGTATCACAATGCAAATTGAACTTCTCACATGAAATTACAGTATTCGTCATACAAAACAGTCCTGATATAAACTCAAAATCTTTAATTCCTAGATATTGGCAAATGTAATTGGGCTACTCAACAGTTTCAGAGAAAACGGAATAGCCTATATCCTACAAAAACCTAAACTAAAAGCACAGCTAAATGCTATCGAATATATTTCGTTCACTGTATTCACATGTCATTTAAAATTGATATACTAATAAGTTCGTCGTCGAAATTTAATAGCTTGGGCTATTGCATCGTAACACTGTTGAACCAAAGCAATGAGAAAGTTCTAAATCATGTGTCTCTTGCGCCATCTAGAGACCATTCTGCTTTTCACATCACACCACATCTCAACGATGGGAAGGTGGTGGGGGAAGGTGGTGGTGGTAGGGGTGGGGGGGCGGTGCTCATTTCATCCAAAATAAGGGGCCGCACAAACCTTTACACATTCCTTTAAAAGAATGTGTGAAATCTCTCTGAGAACCTTTAGCCTGGTGCGAATCTTAACAAGGTGCATGATATGCTTCACTGAATCCTTGCTCATAAATGTTAGAAATACGGTGAATGATCTGTGTCTGTCAAATTTTGTTTTTCAAATCTCATATAAAATAGGGAGTAGGGTAAATAATATTGTATCTGCATATCTGCCCTGGTAGTCGTACTTAGTAGGCTGCCATTAGCCTTATGCGACCATGATATCTGGCTCCAGGCATAATTATTAATTTCTGTTTTTCTTACTAAAACTCCCTCAAATTAACAAAATGTGTTTCCAGCATCCAAGAGGATCACTCTCTCCCACTGGTGATTTTCTGGTAAAACGGTAACTGGTAAAAAGCTTCAAATTTAAAATTATGATCTATTACTACTACTACTACTACTCTTTACTAACAAGGCTACTTAAAACTATAATTTTTAGCATGATGCTAATGAGAGCATATACTTGTGCTCACGCGTTCATTACACAGCTGGAGTAGCAGAGCATCGCTGGAAGGAAGGGATTGTCTGATGTTGGAGCAGAGGAGTTGAGGAAGGGGAACACAGGGAGAGGTGAAATGAAGGGTCAACCAACTACGGAACAGGACATCAGCTCTTCACATGGATAATAAGGCCACTGCATGGTCTGCTACATGAATGAGGATGAAAGCCATTCAAAACTATTTTTTTTTGGGCCTCAGAGCTGTTGAATGCACTGAAGCTTAGTAGCAATTGATATCATTTTTACTACTGAAACACTGAATAACAACATGATTTGTCATAATGGGTAACAGTCAGCAGAGGTCAGTAGCTGTTTTCTCTGAGCCTATGAATGCACAGACATGTACAGATATAGCACCAGTGTATTTGTGTGTGTGTGTGTGTGTGTGTGTGAGAGAGAGAGAGAGGGAGAGGGGGGTGGGGGACGAGGACTCACAAAGGACTATCAGCACACTAAGTTAGGGTAAAATTATAATTGTTATATTTAATGACTGAATTTCCACACAGCCACATACCTCTATCTATCTTACATTCATAGGAAGTTATTGGTACATCTTATGTTACAGAGGATCAGTTGTGGTACACTCTTTCCCCACACTATATACAGTATATCATCCAGAATAGGTTCAAGGTTCACAAGCAATTCTGGACACATAACACAGACTTGCATAAATGGCTCTAGAGTCTACTTTATGGATCGCAGCACGGCTTAGACGCAACGGATAATGTTGTTGTCGGGTGGATGTTGTGAGGACTTTGGGGGGGGGGGGGGGCGAAGGCTGCATCTTTGAACTTTATTGGAAGGATTCCTACGTTTGAGTCTGGGAAAGATGAGGGAGAGGAGAAGATCTCGTTATTTGTGTTTCCATAGTTACAAGGTAAACAGCAGAAGCAGAGATATAATGGGAGTTGTGGGTTGATAGGAGGGAACAAGGTGTGTGTGTGGGGGGGTACAACTCTGTGTTCCTTTAAAACTTGTCAAAAATTGTGCATCAAGAGGGGGTCACACCAGGAAAAGCTTTTATGCACTCAGAAAGGTACAGGTCCTCCATTACTAGGATGTGAGGTCAAACATTTTACTTTGGAGAATGGCTGGGACGGAATTGCTTCCGGGTCAGTGGTCAGGATGTTGGCCATACTGTTGATCTGCTGCATATAAACTCTACGCTCACAGCACAACAACAGGAACTTCACACACATAAACAAATGACAAAGTATTGCACTCCTATGCACTCCGGCCTGAATTAGTTTCTGCAATAGTCAGAAAGACAATAGATCATGAACACCTAAAAAATAAATTTAAAAATATGTCAGTGCGAAAAAATAAAGGGAAAAAATCAACAAATATCAAAATACTATAACCAAATAAAACCAACAGTACATTGAATTAAGTAACAATTTCAAAAACAACAGATACTTTTTTTTTTAATAAAAATAACACACTTATAAGAAATCATATTTAAATAAAATAATATTGGCGCTGACATCAGGCACAAACAACAAAAAAGAAATCTCAAGGCTGTATGTGTGTGTGTGTACTTCTGTGGCCTTTGATGCTTTTGATTGATGGCATGTGCACGCACGCACACACACACACACACACATATACACACACACATAAATAAACTGCAGTACCACAGAGGGGTAGAGGAACAAGACAGAGGGAAGCAGGAAGAGAGAAGAGAAAAGAAGCAGCAGATTGGGAGATCGCAGGGGGACATATTTGAGTCACAGATTCAAAGAGAAAGTGATAGTATATAACAATGAGAAAGCTTTAAAGAGATGCACCTAACATAACACAGTTCATACACCACACACAGTACAAGTGTGCTTTTGTATTTATACTGTACATGATTTTGCCATGAGTACAAACTAACACACTCCTGGCTGTCCACACACACACACATCTCTCACACAGCCTATTTGGTATGGGAGTGGGCAACTAATGACACTAATGAGCTGGACCTCCTCAGGTTTGTGTTTCTGAGTTTGTGTGTGTGGTGCTGCACTTGTGTGTTGTTGTGCCACTTTGCTGCAGACTGTGCAGACCCAGCTGAGCTCCATCTCTCCCTGACTATGAGCCTGTGGCTTAAAGTCTGCTCATGCGTGATGGTGACTCACTGATGCAGCATATGGACACACACACACACACACAGGTGCTCATTCACTCACACACACACACACACACACAGGTGCTCATTCACTCACAAAGGTACAAAGGAACAAAGCAACAAATCATAACAGGAGTACACATATACACACACACACACAAAGACAGACAGATAGAGAGAGAGAGAGTAATGCATTAATGCCCATGCCCATCAAAACAACTGTGAAACCAAGAATGCCTGAAGTTCTATCTAAGCCTCAGGCTTCTAAAATGGATCAATCAGTAACCTGTCAGCAATGCAGGAACCCGGGGTGTGTTTAGGATGTTACATCCCTGTGCAGAGTCAGCCCAGGATCATGGGGAAGGTCACATGTCTCCTCTCACTAAGGACAGCACAG
The DNA here is from genome assembly GCA_027481765.1 of Tenualosa thibaudeaui. Taxonomy (NCBI): domain Eukaryota; kingdom Metazoa; phylum Chordata; class Actinopteri; order Clupeiformes; family Clupeidae; genus Tenualosa; species Tenualosa thibaudeaui. Next base: position 5,760,573 of record JAIFZK010000001.1, on the reverse strand, counting down.
TCTGCAGGAAAATGAATGAGCAATTTGATCCAACAGTGGTAAGGGAATGAGCTTAATGGACGGCAAAGCCAACAGAGGGAAAATTGTGGACCTCCTAAGGAAACACTGTTTGGTCGCAACCAGGGGCGCCGCCCCTGGGGGAGTTAGGATGATTCCAAGGGCCTGGCACTAATAGGGGGCCCTAGAGAACATTTTAATATTATAATCAATGTTTGGGAGGCCCAAAATAATTTTCTGCCATAGGGCTCAAAATTCCTAGCGGCGCCGCTGGTCACAACAGCTGGTAAATTTCCATCCTCGTCAGCTGCTCTAGATGTGCCTCCCGAAGGAAAGCACTTTCTTCTCTTTGGGGATGGCAGGTGTGTGTGGTGTGTGTCTATCATAAGGCTCCATAGAAACCTTGCCATGAAATCAACATAAAAATCACAAAAGTCAAGGCTTTTTCTCTGTAGATGATTAGTCATTTTCAGAATCAAGTGTGATTTGTAAATAAAACACAACGCTGATCTTTTTTTTCAATTTCAGTCTGGATATTATTCTTTTGTGATTCTGAATTTTGTGATTCTGAATTTCTCATTTCTTACCAGTAATTTGTCAAAAGAATGCTGACACTGACAGAAGCTTTTCTTTAAGGGACAGGCCAGCATCTTACAGAAATGCACTGCAGGTTTTGAAGAGACATCTAGAGTGTCGCTATAAATATCACTGCTAACTGCCTCCTGAAGGCCTCCACATGGGTGTCTGCTACCTGACAAACACCTGCACAGATCCATCAAACCACAGACAATACCATAGGCAATACCACCCATGCCATCGTCAGCATCATCAGGCTAACCCTTTTCATCCTCACAGTTTGACCTCATCTCTCTACCTCTCTACCTGTAAACACAGCTCAACTGTACTGGAAACAAAACAAAAACAAAAAAATCAACAAACCTGCATGCAAGTATATCTAAGAGACACACAACAGAGAACAGAAAAAGACTGAAAGAAATCAAGCTCAAGTCTCAGGCGCTCCTTTATGGGTTGTAATTTCTTGTTTTCCTCAGACTCAGTCCAAACTTTTCTGCTCGAAGGCCCCTTGTACAGTAAACATGCATGGGGTTTGCAGAAGGCAAGGCATTTCCGTTAAGGCCCTCTAAGCCAATTAGTTTAGACCACATGCTTTCTGTTGAATGGGGAAAAAAGCTCTTCATTGTACTTGTATTAAAGGCCATTCTCATTGTTTATATTGTTAAACGAATCATCAAATGTGTTAACAGTAGCTGATGTAACTGTTTTTTACTACCATTATTTTGTCACTGACCGTTAAACATTTCTGTGTAAACTAGTCTTGGACCTGATCAAGGCTGGATGCAATACAGAGTCTACTGCCATCTGCACAGAGTAGGTCTTCAGCACTGCAGTGACAGTCAGCTAGTAGACCTGTCCAGTCACACACACACTCACACATGCTATACACTTTAGAGGGTCACCATCAATACGTACGCGTTTCAGCACGAGTCTGTGATCAGAGAGGATTCACTGATAACCATGTCAATATCAAATTGATATTATTATCAGTCCATGCCCTCGTGGCATATTCAGATCTGGACCAACCCAAGGCAATTGAGTGGCTCGTACTCTATAAAACTCTAAAAAAAAAAAGACCAGCTGAGGAATGTGTTGTGAACATGCTGTTGCAGCAGTGACAGGCTGCATCAAGGATGTCACCTGACCGTGGTTGGAGTTACTCAGCACCAGCGTCATTGACTCCCATTCTTTCTCTCTCTCTCTTTCTTTCTCTCTTTCTCTGACTGGCCAACCTTCCAATTCCTGTCCATTAATTCCCTTCCTTTTTCCCCCCAGATGCTTTTCTGCTTTTGTTTTCTCCACCACCATCTTAACTGTCATCTCTGTCATCTTTGGGATGCAGTCATCAACCCCTCATAGGGTGTTCTTCAATGGGGGGAGCAGGAGTAGGGGGGGCGGGGACAGATTTGACCAATGGGTACGGAGGGGGGATCCGTGCAAGGCATTATGGGAAATCTTAACCCTTCAGCTGATCCATCTCTGAGGCCTCGGTGTCCATGTCGGAGTCGAAGAGCGACTGTCCCGTGCGGTCGCTGTCCGGCGTGGGCAAGTTGGAGTCCACTGAGTTTGTGTGTGGATGCGAGTGTGTGTGCGCGTGTATGTGCGTGTTGGACTCGTCCTGGAACGTGTCGGTCCGTGAGTAAAGGCCCAGGTCCAGCAGGTGGGAGGACGAGTCAGCGCTGTCATCGAACGAGCCGTCGTAGTAGAAGTCGTCCAGGTCCACAAACCACTCAGGCCAGAATTTCCGACGGATGCGTTCGCAGTACATGGCTAAGTTGATCAGCTCGCCTGCACAGCACAAAGGTCGTAGAAGTTACAGAGGTTAGAGGTCACTTTCCCAATGTACCTGCCTCCCTTTCGCAATGCTTGGCACTCATTTTTAGCATTTTGTATGCATTAACACAGATGATAAATACACAATGCCACTGTGTTTATGATCTACATGTATGAACTGTCTAAAGACATAAATGGTGATATCAAGTCCCTGTGTTTGTATGATACACAGAGAAGAGCAATCAGGTTTACTCCACCTTTGATCAGCTGCTCTGGACGAGTTCCCGGTAGGGTCCACATGGCTTGGGCAAGATGGCCAAACACTGTGGCGTCCACCGTGGACATCTTAGGCCCCATGATGTACTTCTTATCACCTATAAGGTCAAAGACCACTTTCAATTTCAATTTATGACTCATAGCAAATTAGTCCTGGTGATTACAAAAGATGGAGCTGGGCCCACCAAAAAAGCAAAGCTTGATTTTTAAAGCTTTAGCTATAGCTCTTACAAAATGTATGTATTATGTATTCTTTTGTTTGAGTGTTCTTTTAGATGCATTCATGCTGTATGTAGTCTCCACTGTATTCTGTCCACAGAGTCACAAAATGAGACAAACCTCAAAATAGCTGTGATTCACACTATGCTCCAGCAGAGGGCAGCACTGTGACACTGCAGTAAAATTTTGTAACGTGTTTTTAAAGACTGCTGAATGCTACATGTAATGGTCACATAGCATTGTAGCATTGTGAGGAACGCACAGAATAAGCCTAAGCTACACAATGAAACTAAAATAGCATCTAGATTTCTGGGCTATTTACTTCCCATAACGGCCATACCTTCTCAACTGAAGTGTACATTTGGTCCTAAGCATACATTTCAAATTTATCACATACATTTCTTGAAGGTCAAATGCTTTAAGCCAACAAATCAAGTCAACAAAGAACTGGCAACCGGTTACTCTCAATTTCTCTTACACACATATAAAATCAGGCATAGCACATCAACATCAGTGCACCATGATGAAATGGGCAAAATCAAAGGAGATACAGCTTGTTGTTGGGCTATTGTGCTATGATGATCTAGTTACTGGTTACTGTGGTTTGCTTTGCTACACGCTAGAGTAGATGTTAGGTGTTTAAGAGCATGACTAGAGATGACAAGTCATGTGCTGAGCTCGGTCTCAGATGCACTGCTTGGGTAATCTCTTGGTTTTCACTCGAGTGGCTAATACTCTGACGGAAGGGCACGACAACAAAGTAGGGCTATGATATTTTATATTATGCCGGACTAAAGAGGAAAAGAGTTCCAGCTGGCTACCTGCAGGAATGCTAATTCTCATACACTGATGCTTTATATTTTATCATTGCAGAAAACAGATGTTAGTGAGGAGGCTATGGTTCATTTCAAATAAGGACCAGAAACATAACAAAAACAACACCAGTTGTATATAACAACGCTGGTGGTCTTTCAGTCAGCATCTGTCATGTTAATCACACGTCTGTGTGCACATACAGAGTGACAAGTGCACACACACACACACACACTTACTCGTACTTGCACTATAGACGTGTACAGTACCTAGAAGAGTGGCGAGGCTTCGCATGTCCTTCTCCATGAGTGCATACACCTCCTCTTTGGAGAACCGTCCAATGCCGTGGCCGAACATCTCACGCTTGACGACGCCGCTGGTCAGGTGACTCAGGATCCACTTGAGCACATCGCTTAGTGGCCCGCTTACCGCCAGCATCTCTTCTGTCTTCTCCAAGTTATCAACCCACTGGCAGTATGCTATTGTCCTGGTCAAACACACACATATAATATAATACAATATAATATAATATAATATAATATAATATAATATAATATAATATAATATAATGTATTGTCAAGCACTGTTTTGCTACTATCCAGTGGCAGTACACTAATAGGCTTACTAAGCATCATTTCCATTCTCTGAACACACAGGCGATCTCTACACCAAGGGACTCTTGAGTACTCATAAATATTGTTATTGTCCACATTGAGTGCAGTAATGGTCTCTCACCAGAAGGTATGCTGTACCACTATACGAGAGCAGGTTATAGTAAATGGCTGAATAGCTGTTGTGCAGAATTTGTCATACAGTCAACAACAATTGTTACACACTGTGTTACACACACATCGGTTACCACAGCAACTAGTGAAGTGAGTGTTTTTTGTGTGTGTTTTTGATGCGTTGATGGATTCCTCACCAGTAGAAGTGCTCCTCCACCATCTTGGTGACAGCATGGGAGATGGCCTTTTCCTGTGGGCTCAGGCTCTTGTTGAGGGTCATGCCCAGATTGTCCTCCAGGAAGTCGATGATGAAGTCCGTCCCATAGACCTGCTCTTGATTGTACTCGATCCAGGGCATCTTGCCCTGCGGAGACAACTTCCCATCGAAGTAGTTCTGGGGAGGAAGAGGAGGAATATGAAGAGGTAAACTTTTTACAGAACTAACCAACTCAACTTGATGCAGATTTCAAAACAAATGCAATTCAGATTAGGATGATTTCTGTGAGAATGTTTCTAAGGTTCTAAAAAACATAACAGCAACTCATAAACTTAGAATAACATGCATCAACTCACACACATGAGCTTGGATTGATGCTGTCAGAGTAAACAGAGTAAAATATCCTCTCACCTCTCACAGACACTCACCTGGTAGGGCAGGCCCAGCATGCGCAGATAGGTCTCCATCTTGAGACAGAAGGGGGAGAGGCTGGGAACACCACTCTTGGGCCGGGAAAACTGGTGAAGGATGATGGCATCTTTAGAGTCCAGCTCCTGCTCCTTCCTGGTGGCAGGGGGATTAGGGTCACAGTGATGTTTGGATGCCAATATAGTGTTTACACTTGGAATAACAGGCAATAATATTAAAAACCCGAAAGCATTTTAATGGCATGCAGTACATGTTTTACTGAATACTTCATGATTTTGTCTTATTTCGTATAATGTATACCTCAGCAGTGTGAACCACAAAAACAAAAAAAATAATAAAAATAGGCTTTTGCCATACAATAGCCTTTATCTTCAGAGTTTATCTTACAGTCATTGTACTGCAGTGTTTGGTAATATAATATATTAAGCCATGCTTTTGTATAAGCAGTACTGTGCTGTACTGAATCTAAATAAACCTCTTACTAGAAATGTTTAGTGAATTTCATTAGTTTTAGTTGTATTCTGCATCAAATGGTAAACATATAGTATGTTTATAAAATAGTAAAATCCTGTTCAAATGTTACTGTGGTTCATATACTAACCAACATATAGTTTTGTAACTACAAAAACAACATGTTTCAAGACAAACTCTGTAGACACTACTGACTACTAAAATGATTGTGATGATTACTGACTGCTGAAATTATTAAAATCAACTAACCATCTGGTCATCTTAGCTCAGGCAGTGTTGTGACAATTCACATTTACATCACCATCATATATGCATAAGCTCATTTATTGTCGTTTTTAACTAGCATCTCTGGGGACAGCCTGAAAGCGCCGAGGTACGTGAGTACATGGTGGACACATTTGGGAGCTGTTCGCTTTAGAGGGGTGCTGAAATATGTTCGAACATTAAGGAACAGATACAGTTTTGGTTACGGTTGTTGCGTGTACTGCCCGTCAAACTGCACTCAAGGGACCTTACAACACCACTGATTCACCGAAATTGATGACACTGTGGCCGGAAGAATTTGACTATAAATTGAATTAAAAGGTCAGAAACCATACGAATATCAAAAGACGTTTACTGTACATCACATATGACCTTCGCATTAGTGTACGTTTTTCCCCGCTGACAATCTGTAACATCCGCCTAAGGGATCGTCGGTTACAGCCCATATCACATAGCCTATTTGGTTACCCAAATTGTCTCTTTTTTGTGGCCGTCTATAGGCTGTCTACTGAGGGGGACTTGCTATTATCTTCCAAACGCACCAGCAAAACACTTGAACTCAAGCGTCAGACCTCGTCTCAATGTCTGTCAATTGTGACCAAGGCGGTGTAGTTAATAGCCTCTCACGTGAGAGGTCGATAGAGGTCATTTTGACAACTGCAGTATTTCCTCCAGGGCCGCTCTCGACAATAACAGAAGTAGACATCTTTGAGAATACTCCATATGGCACTGCTGTCCTTGAAATATTCGGAGCCTGTTGGACAGCTTACTTGGTTGTCCCAAACACGGAATGAATATTTTGCAGCCAACTGTGTCTAAAACACATTTTCCAAACTGAGACGAGTCCCTCCTTTTTGAAGACAAACAGGCTGAGCAACCGAAAAGGCTGAGCTATTCCGCTCGTGCGAACCATTAGGGAAACACGGACTTCAATCACGTAGTTACATCACGTTTACTCGACTCACGGGCTCACGAGCGCTATTCTCCAGGTTTTTTTTTCCTACTGCACTCCCCCACCCCCATCACCACCACCACCAACACCACCACCACCTTCATCTAACCCCTTCATGCCCTAACCGCCACCGCGCCCAGCAACCACCGAGGGCAAAATCACACAATAGAAACTATGAATTACAGAATTCCCACGTAGGTCGATATTTTCCGTATAAACAAACCCCTTAAATACTGATTACATGGAGTCGATTGTGAGTCGTGATATCCCTCTGCAATTCAGTCAGACTGCGTTTGGTACCTAATAGCCAGCAGCTCATGCAGCAGATAGGCAGCGGCAGCGAGGAGAGCGCCCCCGGTCAGATAGAGCGTTTTCCTCCACCAGGAATCCGAGCCCAGCGCCGACATGATGCCGGTGTAGTCCTGCAAGGGGTAGGCGATGATGTACCCATATAACGAATACCGCTCTTCCGAGCCGCACAGACCGAAGGAGAAGCTCTGATTTCGGCCAAAATCCACCACACAGGAGCGAGACCAGGCGAACCCTACTCTCCAGTACATTCTTCTCTCGGCGTCTCCTTTTTCCGCCCTTTGGCCCCTTCAGGCTTCAATAAGGGAGGCTTCATGGGTGCTAATGGTGGTCGGCGAGGGCCGGCTCGGGACTTGGGGGCTCGGGGGAAACGGGCATCTCGCCTGGCTGTCGTCCCCGCGTCGGGGTCGGCATCCTCCGCAGCCGAACACCGCCGCTGTCTGGCAGAATACGAGTGACGTCACGAGGAGTATATTGCTCAGCACCCTCACCCTCTCCACCCCCACCTCGCGGACGGTCAGATGCAGATTACAGCCCATCGCCGCCCAAATTTGAAACGTCATTCCCATATCATGCTCCAACCCCTGGAATCGTCATTGTATAGGGTATGATGACAACAACACAACACCTGGCGAACCTTTACTGGGGTCTTTTGACTTCTGAATATTACATAACAGCTTGTCCTGTTGCAAAAGTAAACACATGGCCGACGAGGCACTTCCTCCCCAACTGAACGGCAGGTGTCGCTGCGCTGCAGTTGACTGCTGTCAAGAGCCAAAGAGACATTCCTGCTCACCAGTGACATTTGCTTGGTCACACGACTTGGTCACACGAAGACACTTAAACACAATACTTGTCCACAACGGTTAATTTTTATTTCACGACATCGGTTAACTTTAGGTCCAACTTTCAAGTAACAGCAAAAGCGTCGTCGGTGAGATAAATGCGCAGAATCGGGTCAGTTCGAATACTCTTAAAACTCACGCTCACCCCAAGGGAGGTTCAACGCAATAAAGGAAAAGGAATTAAAATGCAACTAAATATTATATACATTTACTAATCTGAAACAAAAGAAATTCTACTAAAGGAGACATCAAAATAGAATGAATGGGAAAAAGTCATCATTTGTGAACAGGTCCGGGTGGTATTTTGGTTTGTCCTTAGATTCCTTCAGTCGGCCATCGCTATCCTCTCAATGCATAGGCCTACTAGGCCTACTCGAACATAGAGGCAGACATTTCAAAATGAGAAAGACAAGACAAAAAGTAAGGGCTTCTCTCTACACAACATTCAATTTCACATGGCAAGAAAAAGCAAGTAGGCTTTGGCCACATATGGGGGGTGTATGTATTGGTTTAAACAGGGCTGTTGGTAACAGTTGGTCAACTTACAACCTATAGCCAGTTAATGGTAAACAGTGTTTTAACCTGTACATAAGGCCCATCATCTCGGTCTCTCACTCACTGGAACTAGAATCCATAAAAACACTACTTCTGTCTGAGAATAGCACTGAATGCCAGGAATGAATCAGTTCAACCACCATCACACCATCATAAAACAAATTTCAAAAGAAAAAGAAAAACAAAATATCACCCAACCACTACATTACATCAATACCAGCATAAAAGAGAGGTTAATATGTTTGGGTTGATCAGTGATTGAGATATATATTTATATAATTTACTCCAAGCTAAATAATAAGATAATGAGAAAGAAACGTAACGGCCACAACACAGGGATAGTTATTGAAGCGAGTAGTAGAAGACTGTCTGAAACAAATAATTATAGACTTTCCACACAAACCCTAGCCATAAATGCCCTTAAAAGCCCTCAACTGTACATCACACAACAGTGTCCTATCAGATCCCAGCTCTGCTTCCTTGTGGGTTCTACATTTTCATTCAGCCAATCGGATGGCTGTGACACGCAGCCTGCCAGCCAATCAGCTGGAGCAGTGTGTCTGCTTGAGGGAGAAACACAAAATGAAAAAGGACTGCTCTACTCCCTGAGGATGAAAACACCCCATATGACACGCACGTGTGCACACACGCATCTGCGTGCACGCACAAACATACATGCACGCACACACGCACACAGAGGGTAATGATCAAGTTTTCTTTCTTCCCACTGAACTCCCACTAAAACAGGTGCTCTGTGGGATTATTCAAGGAAGTCAGGATCATCAGCTTTTATTTCCCACCCACCCCAAAACAAGCACAACTACCACCCTTGTCCACACTAACCTCTACCATCCCAACCTCATCCAAAAGTTTTACCCTCCCTCCCAGGAAAATCAATATTCTGGTATAAAATCAATAGTCTGGTCTGTTCTGTTCTGGTGCCCCTCCCCTCCCGTAAGGGCACATGATTATTTGAGGACAGGCACAATATGAGTCTGTTTCTCAGCTTCTGTTCCTCTGTTAAGCTGATGGAGGCGTCATATCCTTCCCACTTCACTGAATGTGCAAGAGAGCACAGGGGGAGGGACAAACAGAGATATGGGGGGATGCTGACTGGATGTTTTTTGGATGGTTTGGTGGTAGTGACTCTATGATTGGCTGTAGGAGCTGTTCTGGTTGCCGTTGGTACTCTGGTCATTCTCGCTGAAAGGAAAAACACACAGACAAATGAGTGTACATGAGAATCAGGGGGATCTACTCAGACAAAAAAAGGATTAGAGCACAGATTTCCAACATTTTGCTGCACTCCACTTTAGAAATAGTCAACAGTCAATGATGGTACTCTCTGGAGTCCATTACTATGCAAAGCTATTCCCCATTGATTTGCCATCAATGCAGAAGAGGGGGAAATAAAGCTCTTATCAAATCAGGTTGCAGAATCCCAGCCAGAAATGCCGTCTTAGACCACGTACACATTAAGCCACAATCAAATGAATTCGCTGCATGCAGAGTTGAAACAATCTCCGTCCAGACGCGGGTCTTAATTCTGTGTCTGTGGTGCCCATTCGCGCTAGTGAAAAAATAGTTTACCTCTGCATATTTAGCTCAATGTGGCATCGTAGAAGCAAACTGCCTTAACTAAATGGCAGTCTGAATAGGCAGGAAGGTTAACAACATTTCTAATTTCTAATAACCGCTAAAGTTGTTTCCCCTTGACTTCCCTGCAAGGATCATGTGAGTGAGTCATGTGACTGGCATATGACCAATCGGGTCGCAAATGAATTAATTCGCTTCCGTTTTCAGCCGGCTTTGCTGAGAAGGGGTTCAACAGAGAGTCCTGAGTTGGGTCTTTGGTGAGAGGAAGATTGAAAACACTTTCACTGTGGGTGGACTGATAGTGGGATTGAAGTTGACACAGTGCTTCGCCCAGCTCACCTGTTGGGCGGAGGCTTGGGCTTGGGCATCTTGTTGAGGACGGCTGCCATTTCCTTGCGGTCGTCAAAGTTCTTCCACTGGTCATAGAGCTTCAAGATGACTCGAATGATCTCCAGGATCTGCAGAGATGCACAGAAGCACAGTTCCACACCAAGCATGTCACAACTCACAAAATCACGACACGTCACAAATGGGACATCCTGGAGAAACAGACCTTGTTTAACGATGAGTCAGTGGTTAGGCAGTTGCGCTTTAACCACAGAGGGTGAAGTGGATCCAGTTCCTGCTGGATCACATCACTACAACCCTCACAGTGTAGTGAATATGTGCACATAAAGTGTGCAGGTAAATAATAACACGCTACTTCACCCCTATATACAGACATAAGTACAGACATATATTGTACCTATATGTGGAAATGCAGACGTTCATGTTGACGTTCACGTTCAATTATACTGTGATTTGGGGTATTAAATCCATTTTTAAGATTCTCCTCTGCCCACTGAACTCACCTTCTCCATGTCCACAGAAAGCTCAGCAAACCACTGCCTGGCATCCTTCTGTTGGACCACACATGCCACATGCAGGCATGCTAGAGGAGAAAGGCAGGGGAAAAGATATTTAACACAACACACAGATTCCTTGCTTAAGAATTGAGCAGTAAGCAACACGAGGCTGTCGGTCTCAGTTATCTTAGAGGAGGTAAGGGATCACTGGTTAGGCTCAAAGTTGAACAAGGTGACTCAAACCCCCATAGCTGCTCAAAATCACTGGAACCTTTGTAGGTTGTAGGCACAGTTTGTAGGTTTTCTAGAATGCACGGCAAATTTCCAAAAGCAGATAAATAATATGTAATAAATGTAATAAATGTAATAAATGTAATAATTTATTCGTAATCACTTTTGCAAATAAATATTGGGTTCTAGAGAAACGGTTGCTAAGCAATGGAGATGCACCAACTTCACGTTTTGTTTTTTTTTATCAATTTGTGGTGCTGTAACAAGATATGTAAGGGGGTAAAGTGATTGTTTTACAATGGCTCCTGTTTTAGAACAAGAGGATGATATGCACTCCACATGTAGACTGTGGTTATGCAGAATACTAAAGTGGCATTACCCAGGGCAATCATGAAGGGAGGATAGAGCAGGCAGAGGTCAGTTCTGTATGTGTCATTCACTATCCTCCTGGAAACAGAAGTACAGGCTTATATAAGACAATGTTTAAGAACAGACACACGCTGACATTGAGACTCATCTGTTTAGACAGCAGAGAATGCACAACATAGTGCAGATAACTCTGGTTAGAGAAGATGCATCACGCAGGCAGGCACACACACTAATCTTAATCAGCACGTACCAGGCAAGAGGTAGTAACATGTCCTCCTGCCCCATGTCCTGTACATACTGCAGCAGGGGTCTGTACGGGTGGTAGACAATCAGACAGCAATCCTGTCAAAAGATACAGAAAATCAATCAATCAGTCAATCCAACTTAAAATAATATCTGAGGCTATAAGCTATGCTTGATATTTCTTCATGAGCTCTTTGGTGATTGTCAAACAACTGTTTTTGCCTCTTTGAATCGACACATGCTGACAAAAGCGAAGCTTTTCTCACCATAAGCTCCAGCAGGTAGAACTCGCACTCTAGTATCTGTGGAGATAAACAGAAGAGGATGACAACAGAGAGAGACATGGAGAGATATGGAGAGTAAATAAACACAAGGACAGATATGGAAATAAGTAAATAATAAACAATGCCATAGCCCCAGCTCTCAGGGAGGGTTAGCCGCATGAAGGATTGCCCCGGCGTGCCTCAGTGGGCTGCTGAGCGGATGCGTTACCGCTGCTAATCACCTCACAGTATTTACAGTAGATCAATACATGTTCCACAAGGCCTTTGGACAGGTGGTACGCCAGCAATGGCCGCCTCGCCCCACGCCCTCTGCCTGGATACCAGAGTTAATAACCAGGCTTGGGCAATAGCACAGCACTTGGCACTGCCGTGAGAAGACAAAGAAGGCGGCCAGAGGGTGTGTGTGTGTTGGGGGGGGGGGGGTGTTTAGACAGGAGGAGGGTGCCAGGTCTATGGGGCGTACGACTGCACCCTTCTGCCAGTTTTGTCAGGTGGGTGGCAACACATTGGATGGAATGTGACGCCATGGGGCAGCCTGAAGTGGCCTCACTCGACAAACTCCCTGAGCTACAATGACTAATGGAGTCACGCTGAGGAGCAGAGGCCTCCGAGAAAGCACCACAAATTGTTGTAGGGTCTCCAAGATCAGTAGACTGATTTTCTTTTTTTGTGTTGATGGACACTTGTGTGTTTGTGTGTGTGTATATGTCTGGCTATGCAATGTGATGTTTATTTATGAGTAAAATAATATTTATTTGCATCATCGCATGCATGCATGCACACGCACACACACACAAACACAAAGAAATAGGCACAAAGATGACATAGATAGCACAATTTAACTCACAATTAAAATTGTAAGTCTAAACTCACACACTCTCACACACACACACACCATTCTGCAGAATTTAACCAAGGCACACATTTATTCTAGTATTCAGACTGGTATTATGAGCCAAGGGCATCACAAACTATGAAGGTATTACACTACACCACTCTCTCCACATTGAAAGTACATGCTATGGTATGTTTCTGTGCTAACTGGACCTACCCAGACACTTAATACTTACATGGTTCATTCTGTAGGGGAACTCTTTGGGGAAGGCATAGGAGAAGCGGGTTTTCACTGCAAAACATCAGTAAGGTCACAAAGTTTATAAAACATTTTCAAAAACAACACTACCATCACAGTGACAACATTAAAATACTATTGGCATGTTGAGCGGATGTCAACTTATCTAAATAAATTCAAGGACACTATCGAAATGCCTAACAATGGAAACCATCCCCAGAAGTACTCTACTGTGTTCTTAATTTAAGGTCACTTACACACAGATGTGGCTGCAGAGATGAGCCTAGTGTTGGACACAACTCCAAATTCCTTCACAATAAAGAGAGCAAGAAAGCAAAGAGACTATGTGAAGAAAGCCAACACACGGAGGAAAAAAGAATTCCCAGAAGCAAGACGATAAATATTTTTTTTATTATATAAAGAACTAAATGATATAAAACACCAATGAGGGGCAGAGATTACCTCAACTTTGGATGCCAGGAACACGCAGGTAGGGGCCATAAGCACAGGGTCGATGCTCTTCAGAGAGTACCTACAGGCATGGGGGTTAAAGGTCAAAACTGAGGGTGTGTCACTAACTGTAGAAATCATGTATACCCAGGGATCACTCTCCTCTAGTGTGTAAAAATGAAAGTGGTAAAAATTAGAGCCATCATGTTCAAATTAGAGACATAACGTACAAAAACTAATTCTTTAGCTATGTCAGGTCATCCCATAACACAACACAAAATATTGTGCTTACTTCTACTTCATGATGCCTTTCATTCTGGTTGTTTCACTTTTGACACTTGTCTGTCCATGTCCATTTTTTCCCCATTTTTCCATAAAACCAACACATGTAGTAACACTACCCCCACCACTAGCAGAGCTTACCTGGCATAGAAGCGCTTGAAGTAGACAGTTGCAGTGGCAATGACCTGCTGTCTGAGCTTCAGGTGTTCCCCAAGGGCTTGAATGACTGAAATACACACAAAAACAAAATAAAACCCCTAATGTTTAGACAATGTTGAGACAAGCTCTCTAGGTTCAGAGACTGCCTGCACGCCTGCATTCAACATGTGGGTCAAATCAGAACTGTATGTTATGAAGTCTGTGTTTTACTTTGTTCTGCCATCTCTCTTATTTTCTGGTGTGCTTTCAGACAGTCCTGTGGACAGTTGACATGTAACTGCTTAATCTCCTGCAACAGTGGGACTGAAGCTCTGCCCTTTAAAAGGGTATTGGTACATTACATTGGGGGATGCTTTCAGGTATGCAATACCTGAGAAAAATGTGCAGCTTTGACTGCTGCCACATCACCACACTCCTTCTCCCCCATGTCACCAGTACACCTACATGTCTCTGATATCTCCATCACCAACGCTCTTGCCTCTCTGAGAGTGAGAGCCTGAGAGAAAGACCTGAGACTGCTAAGTCCTCATATCATGACATTTAACTTTGAGCATGGGTTTCTTCTTTTACTTTTTTTTTTCTAGTGTTGTGCATTACATTTGGACTTCTTACATTTTGCCATGTCAAACCTTTCATTTGTGTTCCTGGCCACAAGACATTACAGACTTTATTGCGTAATCCTATAATCCAAGAAGTTCAATGTGAAGCATGAGCCAATAATGTACTCTTAATAATGTATAATAATGTACTTAAAAGATATTTTCGGAGAAGAATTTTCAGTGTATTCAAGCATGTTAAGGACAGAGGCTTGTTGTGAAGGAACTTAATTATGGAGCTTAACAGGGTGATTATTTTGTTGAAGTCAATGTTACTGTGATAATTTTAATTAATAAATACCGTTAGCAAAGAAGATCTGCAACTTCCAATACTCCTCCTCAGTCAAGAACTTCAGATCCTTCTGACGTTCCTTTATCAGATCCTGCTTGTCCAGGACCCACTGCAAGCTAAAAGATCAACAAATATTACAATAAATAAGTCACAGCACAAACCTTCATGTACGTTAATGTCACCATCTCTTTATTGTTGTGGACACATACCGTATGCAGACGTTAAACTGCATTTTTTCTCATAAATATTACAGCATACTTTGCTTATGTCGCATATCAAAACCTCGGATTGATGTGTTAACAGTACATCTGAATGTTATGACCTGGGTAATAGTAACGTTAACCAAGTTAAAAAGAAAAGCGATTAGGCCTTTTTCAATCGATGTGTTCACTTTAAAAACAGCAAAGACCAGCTTGCACAACCAAGAATAGTGACATGAGCCAGCCAGCAGGATATCGTTAGCTGGAAACATCAAGTTAGCTATCTAAACATTATCGTTCCGCTAGTCAGCGAACGTTTAACAGGGGTGCCTTGGTCGCACTTCAAAGAACCACTTCATTTCATTACTGTTTCACAACTGTCACAGTGTTCTGAGCGACGAGATAGAATGACGCTTGGGACTGTGTACTGCAAAAGTTCTTTCAGACAGCAGCTAGGGTTCACATTAGCCATCGATAGCTAGCTTTTCAGCTGCTACCTGAACCACAATAACAAAGTCAAACCTTTATGAGTAAAATGATAAATATGAGGCACATTTATAAAATACTTACTAATGTGAACTCTGCCAAAAATTCCCTGCCATCACGTTCCAAGTGAGGTAGACAATCTAATTTGGACTAAGTCTTACAGACGAAACTATACTAGCTAGTTTTAGTTACAAACACTTCAGCGTAGCGGTACTCGAAGAGTCCAGCGTGTACTTCAAATCGGGTAGCTGCGTATGCCTCACATAACATCAGTTCCGGATTTGTGTCCATCAAAATCCCGCTTAGTAATAATTCTTCTTTCTTGTCTTTAGTGTTCAAACAAAGTAAACAAACTTTTTTTGCCTCGAAAACAAATGGTTTGTTAGCCAGCATGGTAGACATAAAACAGTATTGTCTCATACTGCATTACAAAAGTGAAAACAGCCAAGACCTAACAGGATTGGACTAATGTGTGTATGACTGACATTTGTTTGTTATGGTCTATTAGTTTTGTTGTACATTTTTCAAACATGCATACATTTATAAGTAGACTATGTCACTGCGCATATTCTTTCACCTGTAGAATCAACTGCACAGATTTCAGTGGACATTTGGCTCATACATTTATATTTTATGGAATTTAATCTACACTTTTAAAGATCGCAAGTGGCAAGCCTATCCATGTTTTTAGAGTAGGCCATATTTTGCAAATAGATGTTTACGCAGGAATTAGTATGCATGAAACCACAATTTGAGTCTGTATGGACCACGCCTGTACTGAGGTTTAATACTGACGCAAGCAATTGCAGTTGTCACATTCCTCCAAAGGTGCAAGTACGCCCAGTCACTGTAATTGTGATTAAGCCTCAGAAGTTAGCTCAAATTAAAACTACCAGCTGGAATGGGGTGTTCAGATGTGTCACACCCGGCAAATAGAATTCGATGTGACAAAGATGTTTTTGACGTGACACTATCATTGAATTTAAACCACCTTCCCACGATATTTCTTTCCTGATATGACTGTTATAATCTAACAATAGATGAGATGACCGAACGTTGTTTTCTTCATCACAATTGCGCGCAATGAAATTTGGCTCATCAGCCAGCGCAGTTGGGTTGCTATAAACACCATATAAACTATGACACATTATGGAAATGAAGACATCCTCAATGCAAGAAGACACTCGTGTGAGCCTGCCATAGCTCACTTTCCGGGTGATGACATAGTCTTGTTAAAGAAAGAATGGGTATCTTTTTGTTTCATTGTCATTCAGGTGGCCTCTCAATTTCATGCGCAAACGATCCAATATGTTGGATACAGTCTGTACACATTTTGCCTATTTCCAACACATAGACATTGATATGATACACATCTTAATGAGCCCTGCCCTTGTCCTTCGATCAAGAGGGAAGACTCCCCATTGCTTGTTAATGACATCTCTTCATCCCTACTATATTTAAACCTCTTCGCGGGTGTCCGCTAGATGACTGAGGGGGCACTTTCGACCCCATGCTGTATTGAGGTCCGAGATTCCTCCATACTTGCGCGCACGGTAGGAGGGGTAAAAGAGCTGACAACCGTATAAAAAGGGATGTTGGAATAGAGGGACATTGTGCCATCATCCACGAACAGCATTGCAAGGAACAAAGAAACCAACTTCAGGGAGTCATCATGAGCCGAAGCCCAGAAAGGATCTCCTCTTACCGCCGCCACTTCGAGGGCGCTCTGGCTGCTTCCTCCTCCTCCTCTCTCCAGGTGCGCGTCTCCAGCCCGTCTCCAACGCGCCGGGACACCCGTACTCGCTCGTCCAGCTCCACCGGCTACAGCCGCAGCGGGACCATGGGACGGAGAGCGGTGTCCGGCTCCCGCAGAGTCCAAATGACCGGGTAGGCTTTTCTCTGTACTTCAGATGGCAAGCTAAAACGTTAGAAACTGTCCCCGAGGCGCAAAGTCGCACAAAGTGTCTCTTTATCGCTATAGATGCAAACTAGAACAAATAATTAGAAGGTTAGTTTCTCGGGATACACTTGTTATACAACTAATATAACAAAGCTGATTGCTTTTACAGCGGGGCTAGTATGGGTGGTCTTGGTACTCTGTGTGTTGGCATGGGAGGTGTGGACCTGGAGACTGCCGCCGCTGCGAACCAGGCCTTCCTGAGCACCCGTACCAGTGAAAGGCAGGAGATGATCTCTCTCAATGACCGTCTGGCCATTTACATTGAGAAGGTAAGAAAGCTTTTTCCATTTTCACCTTTTTGTCTTGCCATCCTTCACCTGTCATCCTGATTTTATGTGTTTCTGTGTGGAATAGGTGCGCTCCCTGGAGTCACAGAACAAGCTGCTGGAGGCCGAGATTGATGCTCTGCAGAACCGCTACACCAAGCCTTCTGGCCTGCGTAAGCTGTATGAGGATCAGCTTCGGGAGATGATGAGGGTGGCTGAGCAGATGAGGGCCCAGAGAGTGAGTGCGACCAACTAACACTGACCAGCAGCTCAAATGTGTGCAGTAGATATGGTTAGTGGTGGTGAAGAGGCAGGGGAGGTTTGGATGTGGATTATTTGTGTTTCCACACCCCCATCCAGCCTCTGATTAATACAAGAGAGTGGTTTTTGAACTTGTATCTTATACCATGTTGTAGATTTGCAATCATGAAACCCTGGTAGAAAGACATACAAATTAGGAACATAGAGAAATAGGCACATCTTATGGCCTCTCTCCCGTCCCTCCACTTATTTCTATCTCACCTTATTTCTCTTTTTGTTCTGTTTGGCTGCTCTTGCCTATAGGATCTAGCCATTGCTGCTAAAGATGCCATGGCTGGTCAGCTGGAGATGCTGAAGGTTAAGTATGAGGAGGCTGTGGAGGCCAGGAAGAAGGCTGAGATGGATATTGAAACATTCCGTCCGGTAGGGGCCTCAAAGTTTACTTTTCCCTCTAAATTTCAGTTCACTTCTATCTGTACATTGATATTTTCATTTGAAATGAGTGCATAACTTTCCTAAGGCATAAATGTGTGAAATGTGTTTGACATGCAGAGCTTGTTCTGAAGGTTAAGCTAGGAGCTTCTGCATTCCATTTTTTTTACTCACTGTTGCTCACCTTATGCTTCCGGAAAGTTCCTTGGTGCTACTTTAGGACTATCTGCTGTTCTGAACAGTTCACTGAACCCAGCTGGTGATTGTTTGGTAGTTAAAATTTTTAAAATGTACTCCTCCTGCATTTCTCAGGATGTTGATGCTGCCACTGCTTCCCGAATTGCCCTGGAGAAACAACTAGATAACCTGGAGCGCGAGCTGGAGTTTCTGCAGAGGGTGCACAAGCAGGTACTCAACCCCCCTTACACACTCAGACACATGCACACGCACGCACGAAGATGAGAAATTCTGAAACCACTACCATAATGTCACACATGCATCACCTAGCTGGCCTGTTCCCACTGTGTAGTAGTGCACCTGATTCATGTCTGATGATACCACAGAGTAGCAGTTATTGACATTACTGTGGTATCTGCTGTCCTCAGGAAATTGAAGAGCTGATGGCTCAGATCTATGGTGGTATGTCTAAAGTGGACGTGGCGTTTGGACTGCCTGACCTGTCGGCTGCGCTCAAGGATATCCAAGCACAATATGACAGCATTGCCGCCAAGAACCTACAGGTAATCTGCACTCCGTAGCTCAGAGACCTGTTAAAGAAAACATGAGAACATGGCACTTTAGTTTGTAAATGTGGTCTTCTAGGTCAAAATGTAATCTGCAATTTGTTTGTGCTTTGGCAGGAAATGGACTCTTGGTACAAGAACAAATTCCAGGACATGAATAATGCGTCAACAAGGCATGTGGACAGAGTACGGGGCGTGAGAGAAGAGATCACAGGGGTGAAGAGAGATGTGAGTGACAGCTGAAATCATTGTTCTCAACTATAACTGGAGCAACACCACTTCTTGGCTTTCATGTTTTAGCTGAGCATTTTGAGAATGATATCTAAAACCATAACATTTAATGGTGTCTTTGTGTGTGTGTGTGTGTGTGTGTGAGCAGATTCAGAATAAGGAGCGCGACCTAGAAGCACTGAAGACCAGAAATGAGGCACTGGAAGCTCAGATCCGTGAAGCCCAGGAGCGTCACAAGAAGGAAGAGGAAGACCTCTTGGTGAGTTCAGTGTGGACAGTTACACTTCTCTCAAACTGTTCCAAGGGGGCATCTTAACTGACTTGCACTGGCTGCTGGTTTGTGTTCCTTAGGCTAGAATTGAGGCTCTGAAGGCTGAACTGCAGGGCATCAAGGCAAAGATTGCCACAATGCTGAAAGAATATCAGGACCTGCTCAATGTCAAGATGGCCTTGGAAATTGAGATCACCACCTATAGGTGAGATTTGTCTTCCTGTCATTTCCTCTTATCAGACCAATGACCAACTACCAATAGTGGTACAACAGATAACCACAAATAATAGACTAAAGATAAAACATTTGCACAAACTTCAGTGTACTTGTTCATTCCTTACCTTCTTTGAAAGGCTGTTATCTACTGGACATCTAGGATCAGTTCATAGTACCAAACTCTTCCTGTTCCCTGTTTTTGCAGGAAATTGATTGAGGGGGAGGACTGCCGCCTGACCACCATGGTGCGTGGCATGTCTCTGATGGGCAGCAGCATGGGTGGCGGCATGGCCGGTGGCATGACTGCCATGGGCGCAGGGGGCATGAGCATGACTGGCGGTGCTATGGGCATGGGTACGGGCAGCATGAGCAGCAGCAGTGGTGCTATGAGCGCCAGTCCCATGAGTGCCAGCCGGGGTGCCGCTGGCATAGGCATGGATGCATCTGGTGGCTCCGCCCTGGCAAGCGGTATGAGCTCATCCATGAGCGCCACCAAGATGGCAGGGTCGGTCAGCACCTCGGCATCCGGCTTCAGCTCTAGCTCCAGTTCCAGCGCTGTAAGTGGATCCATGGAGGCTGCTGTGGAGATGGGATCCAAGACAATGTCAGCATCCAATGGCACATCCACCATGGTGTCCTCGTCCAACGGGATGTCCAAGACCGTGTCCTCCACCAACGGGTCAATGTCCATGTCTGCTAGCAAGACGGAGTTCTCTGAGGAGCAGGCCGTGGAGATGACTGAGAGGAAGACTGTGCTGATCAGGTACAAAAAAAACGTTTCTCCAAAGCCTTGGGCACAGCAGCAAGCCATTTGAATGTTTCATGTTTACACACACAACTGTCACACACACACACACACAAACAAGTTTAAGGAAGGAATTTAATCCCCGTCTTTGTTTGTCTTTAGAACAGTTAAGACCGATGAGAACGTGATTCAGAGTGACACCCAGGAACGTACCTTCAAAATCACCGGAGCAGCTGACACCCTGTAGGAAGAGGCAACACCCCTCCACCCCACTGCCAAATGAAGTGTTTACCTCCATCCATGTATACTCTTCTGGTTCTCCTATATATCTCTCCTCAGTGACTGTCAGTGGGCTCCTAGCCACGACTAACCCATAAACCTGCTTCACTGTTCCTGTGGGTCCTTTCTTCCAATGGTGACACACTCCCCTTTGGTGACATGCTAAGAAAATAAACAAACCAGCAAATGATTCTTGAGTCTTGGGTCCTGTCTCTTTTAACCATCTTCCTGAAAAGAACTACAACTTGCTGTCACACCAGGGATATGAAACAATAGTATGGTCAAATCACATGTAATAAAAAAGCAACAAAGAACACGAAAGTGTTTTACAATTCCATTCAAAATTCAATTAAATTTAAAATCAACTGAAAGAGTATAAGAAAGACTGATAACACATAAAACCAAAAATAAATGGTCTATAGTACATAGATTCAAAGTAAAAATGAGACAAGAAACAAAAAAAAGAGATAACAGAAAAGAAACAAACAAGAGTTAGGCAGCACAAATTAATGAATTTCTGATAAATCATTAATTAATCTCCCTCTTTTTATGTGACAGCTACTGGTAAACACTTTCCATCTTCGCACAGATATTCCATAAATCACATGAACTATATGAGATTTCCTGCTGCTTCATATAGTCTGCCATCACTCTCTCATATAGTCTGCCATCACTCTGGTTCCCAAAATCACTGTACAGAATAGACCTAATGCTCTGAGATTTGTGGTCATGAATAGCTAGTACTGGCTCACAAAAACACACAAAAGGCAAACAGGTTAAGGTTAAAGGTCTGTACAATAGACTGCAACATCTTGACCACTAAAATTCTGTTTGTTGACTCAACATTCTACTATACTACTATTCTACCATAAGAGGTCAGAAGTCTCCAATCAACATTTTTTTTAGATAAGCCAAGACACATTTGCTTATTTCAGCTGACACTTTATCTGTTGTGACCAACAGAAACGTATTGCAGCCCCCACATTTGCACATCCCCACATCTTCTGAGTGCTAACTCTCCCAAGTGTTTCTTGAGTTTTCTTCATACCCATGATACAGTGTACATCAGGCCAAGCACTGACGTCAGGTCTCATTCTCCATCACTAATCATTAATCATAGTGGTATTTTGGCCACTAAGTCATACTCGGTAGCAATGAGAACTTTATATCAAAAATCTGCCAAGATCTAATGAGCATGATGTGACCACTGAACATGGTCAACAATTTGTCAGTTGAACTAGAATGACATCAGTCGACCTCTCCCTTCAGACTGATTTATGAGTTTTTAATTGAAACAAGCGACACTAGACCTCTCCAAACATCGCACATGTGTGTGGACGTGGGTAGGGGGAATGGTAGGGTAGGGGGAATGTCGAGTAAATCTGTAGGAGGGAGAGAGTCAATTCTACAGCCTTATTCATCAAGGCAAAATAAAGAACATTTTTGGGGGTTGTGCAATACTTTTTATTTAAAAAAAAAAAATGTTCTTCATGTTTCATAATGATTAGGTTAGTGATTATGTTATGAAAAATTCAGTTCCTACATCAGTAATTATCCAGTTCCCAAAATGTAACATTCTACATTATATCAGCATTACTTAAATGTTTGATCAAAACAGTGAGCATCTTTTTATTGTTAATTATTCCAGGTTTATTCCCTCTGTCTATCTACTTTCATGTAAATGTAAAAACATTTTGATAGACATCTCAAAAAAGAAAAAGTTATAGCACTGTAGATATAGAGAACATGATGGCTGCATCTAGATGAAGATAAACTATTATGTTAAGCATTGCTTCACATTCATACAGAATTGTATGTCCAAGGCAAATACAACATGTTATATATATTTATTCTCTTTTAAAAGAGGTATGTAACCGTACTTACTTAGAGTCACTGATTGAAACGACACACATCGTGATGGTCGAATAATGGACTTGTGCATATTTCCCCAAACCTCAATACCTGTACAGTTCTGCTCTCCGGTTCCTTGGCTCAACCAATCTTTTCTAACCAATCCTAAACAGTCATATTCTAGATCAGGTTATGTCTATAAGAGTAAGGGATCTCAATCCAATGGAATCTTACCAGGAAGTTTCCTCTCTTGAATAAACAAGAACTTGTTAACTGTGATGCAAGCTGCTTAAATGTCATGTTTAGGGACTTTAATGTTTTATTGTTCAAGTCTGCTACCTTGGCCTGTGGGCTTCATATCATCACCTTGCCCCAAAAATTGCCTAAGTAAATTTACTTTTTGGCCAAATCATCTAAAAAAGTGTTTTAGTTCATTTTTTTGTAATTCTTGAAAAACCTGAGAAAAAAACTTGGGCGATTATTTTAGATATGAGATATGAGAGAGCATAAGAGGGCTGTTCACAGTATTTTGGCACTTGGAAATACTTAAGGCCTAAAGCTAGGGTTATTGTCCCATAAATATAACTGAGGAACCCATCCAGTTATATACAGGGAACGACCTGGGGATCTTCAGATATGGGCTCACCAATTGTAAGTAGTGCGAAGAAGAGATCAGGTGTGAGTATTTTTGTGCAAAGGGGGGAGGGAGACGGCGTGTGTGGTTAGTGTAAAGGTTTAGGTTCTTCTCCCACTCCTCCAGCCAGCCGGTACACAGCAAGACTGACTTCATGAGCAAGAGCGTCGGCACTCTCCTGCAACACACACACACACAGACACAAAGTCACGTAAGCAAGAAACTCTGAATACTGAATACAGGGTATGAGGCGCAAGTGTATCTGTGTGTGTGTGCATGTGTACTCACTCGTGTCTCAGCCTCTGCATACACTCTCACTACATCCTCAGTTCCAGAGGGGCGCACAAAGGCTCGAGAGAGGTGGTACTTCTTGCTCAGGTCATCGATAACTTCCTGTAGGCCAGCAGGGCTGGTGGTCTTTCTCTCAGCATCCGTTGTGTTAATCACACGTCTATCTGCAACCTACAGAGTGACACACACACACACACACACACACACACACACACACACACACGTAACCACTTGAAGAGCACTTAGAGTACAGACCTCCATACTAAACATCTGCAGGCTGCTGTGAGCTATTCATTCTGCACTACCTATGTTCTTCTCTTCACTGAACACGAGGGGGCATAATGTGTGTAGGGGATTGTGAGCATCATGCAAACCAGGTGTCCTATTTTATGCAATGCACTAATTGATAGCTTGCACTACATATTCACACATCCAACTTCCATCCAAAACCGAGATCACTTATCTTGGAAAGTACTGACTGATTTACAATCAGTTTATCACAGAAGGCTATGCCCACGAGTCATAAACAAGAACAAAGACACATACACACACACACATACACCAAAAAACTGACCTTGACTTTGAGTTGTCTGTTGGGCAGGTCTGTATACATTGCATCCCATTGCTGGACCATCAGTCCTTTCACTGCCAGCACAGCCTCGATCAACAGCATGTCGGAGATCGCATCACCTACTGTCTATAAGGACACACGCACACACACACACACACACAGAAACAAGACTAAGACATATATGTTATATGCTTGATTAAGATATGTGTGATCTCATTCTGTAAGTGTAACTATAGCCTTTGTGCACCTTTTAGTGGATCACCATAAGAGTTTTTTTTTTAGACAAGCCAAGACATATTTGTTTATTTCAGCTGACACTTTATCTGTTGCGACCAACAGAAACTAATTGCAGCCCCCACCAGATACATCTTCTAAGCGCTAACTCTCCCAAGTGTTTCTTGAATTTTCTTCATACCCATAATACAGTGTACATTAGGTCTCATTCCTCATAACTAATCATTAATCATAGTGGTATTTTGTCCACCTTGTGAGTGATTCATAATTGATAAGTGATTCATAGTCTGAGAACTTTATATCAAACATCTGCCAAGATCTAATGAGTATGATGTGACCGCTGATCATGACTGACCAAACTTGCATGTATAATCTGCGTCTGTGTGTGTGTGTGTGTGTGTGTGTACCTGGTTGATGACATTGATAGTGTTCTCCAGCTGGACGGCAGCACTTCTCCTCTCTTCTGGAGCACTGGAATCTTTGGCCAGCTGGTGGATCGTCTCCTCAGCTTCTTTACTGAAGAGAACCTGAACAGCCACAACCAAACGACACTCAGACCTATCAATCAACCGCCTGTCATTCAGCCAAGTATCAATTCATTTCTGTATCAGCCAATGTTTAACTACACGCCAGGATAGGTGACATGCTGGTCAATACTATTGTGTGGGCTGACAATTAAGTTTGGCATATGTTTAGGAGTGTGCTTATTACAGACAAGATGGTTCTGTAGACAAGGTTAACCACTGACTTCTATAGTCAATAGAATAAGAAAGGCATTGAAACAGTGGCCTTTACCGTGCCATGACCATTGGCCTCGAAGTATACACCCACGTCAAAATTCATGGCCGCATGGTGGAGGTGTTTCACTCCTGTCTTTACACAGCACACTGTCACCTGTGGTCAAAGGGCATGGTTAACACCCAAAACACAAACACAGACCTAAAACCAACCAAAAACATTTTCAAAACACACACACATCCAATTAATACACACACAATAAAACCACATTCATTAACACACACACATCCACCATAAACACACATAACAACACACAAAATCATTTCTGTCATAAGATATGTGGTACATCAATTATTATCAATGCTAGTAGGTGTGTGTGAACTTTTTATCACTACCAGTGAATAGGCTGTAAAACAAGCCCAGAATGTGCAGTATAAACACGATTATCGCTGAGAATTACAGACAGAGGTCAGCACTACACTAGCTCCTGATCCTATCCTGTATTATCTATTGTTTTTCACCAAAATTCAGTCTCTATCCTTTGCATTAACAGCCATACATGAACATGAACATTCTGTGGCTGTGTATATTTTGGCGCTCAATATTTTGAGGCCTGTAAAATGTCAATACTTGAGTTTCTGGACATTTGAGTGAAAGTCTGCACACTGCATGTGTTACCGTACTGCCTCACCTTCATGCTGTCCTTGAGGTAGTGTGTGGAGTTCCCATTAGCGTATGCCGTCTGGATCACACCTAGCTGCAGGTCCAGTCCTGCCTGAGAACACATGCATCCAGGTTGGCATTTAAAAGATCTCACAGATAGGGGAGAATTGAAAAAAATCTAACAAATTCTACTATACCATTTTTTGTCACAATTACAAAAAAAGGTACTAGTTCATTTACAAAGATTACTGTGTTTGAAAGCTACAGATCCACAGTGTGTTATAGCCATCTTATAGGAGTTATTGAAGCGCCATTCAGTGACATTCACTGTTCATTTGTTCAGGTTTAGTCACGTGACCCAGTTCTACTCATCTGTATTTAAGAATCTATTATGTGCTGCTTCTGAGCAGGAGGACATCGTTTCAGAGATAACATGGTGGAATAGCGTGTCTGACAGTGCACATCTAGGAAGCTGTATGCCTTACCTTTGTAAGCAATTCCTTGATAAAGGTGCCGATAAGCGTGGCTATCTTGTCTCCGTCCAACAGGTGGAAACGGCCTTTATCATCATTGTAGTAATAAACTATCCTGTCGCCATCACCGTCGAAAGAGCAACAGCGTTCCCCAAGTCCCATCTCCATCCCTGCAGACAGGAAGGGTGGATTGAACAGATAAAGAAAGCAAGGAAATGAGAGACCAGGAGAAATAATGAAATGTATTCCATTGAGGTCCCAACACAGACTTTGACTGCTGAACTAGTGAGTAGGGAGGTATTTCAAGCAAGCTGTAAACAATGAGGCAGGACATGGAGCTGCCTATATGGAGTTGAAGTGACTGACTTAATGGACACCGTGTTGTAACATCCAGATGGATGTGGGAGCTCTCTCAGCTCGGTTTATGGGTAACTAGGGTAAGAGTACCCCTAGGGGTACTTGGATCAATTCTAAGGGGTACACAAAATAGCAGATCCTAGGGAGAGCTAAGATCCTACATTCACCAATCACCAATATAATACAA
The DNA here is from genome assembly GCA_027481765.1 of Tenualosa thibaudeaui. NCBI lineage: Eukaryota > Metazoa > Chordata > Actinopteri > Clupeiformes > Clupeidae > Tenualosa > Tenualosa thibaudeaui. The sequence continues at coordinate 5,733,644 of JAIFZK010000001.1, read as the reverse complement.
TTGCCATTTATATATTATTATTTGCCAGGTGTTCACATTTTGTTTATGCAAAAACTGCTGGGGCTACTCGGAGTGTCTCGGGGGTATGCAGCTGTTAAAAGGTTGGGAACCACTGGTTTATGGTATTCTATTTCACCACCAAAGCTATGAAGAGTGAGCCAGTTGACAGGAAAACACATTAATCAAAATACCACACTGGCTTGTTATGCAGGGCATGACTGACAACAGTCATTAGGAAACAAACTAGCAGCAAAATATCTTATGCTGATTGTCTGAAGACTATATTCCCTGGGAGTGTGCATACCTTGCGGTGCACCCTGCTGAACTTTGACGTAGTCTGCCCCGCAGAGGTGGTTGAGTTTCCCCGAAGAGCCGTCGTTGGTGAGCACGACTGTCAGTTGGTCCTGCAGGTAGGGTTCCAGAGCCTTCAGTTGCAGTGCACCGATTCCATTTGCTCCGTCCACACGCAGGGGCTGACGCTGAGGTATCTGAAAGGGCAAGTTTTATGCTGAGTACAATTCGTGTCAATTCTTCGTTTCATTCTATTAGTTTTGACTGATACTGGAAATATTCAAGGTAAGAATTATAATCATCAGACTCTAACATTCTTGGTAAGCTTGATGAAGGCCTCAGAGAGTTTCTTGTAATAACCCTCCACACTGATGTCACCATAGCGACCCTGGGTATTCTGACAGCACACAAGGTAGTGCAACTGAGGCGTAATCACCAAGCCGAAATCTGACAAAGGAGATAAAACAAATGAACCAATCAATCAAACAACCAATTCATGGGTATAAAAAAATGGTTATATAATACTGGATTTGAATAATCCGTGTGAAAGTTGCCAAACAAACCTTGACAATGTCCACCAAGGGCAGATACTCCATCTTGAACTGCCTGTGACAGGCTCTTGCTACTAGGTCTGGGAAGATGGAAGGGGCTCAGCCAATTAAATTAGCCATTACTTGTGGACTCCTAGCTGATGTTGGCTTACACTAAAACCAAACAGACACTGTACAAGTTTAGCCCAGATTCAGTCTAACCAGACTCTTGAATCAGGTCGAAATCCTCTACAACTTCTTGTGCGGTCAGAAATATTTGTTTGCTTTCAAGCAGTGAGAGCAGCACAACCACTGCTGATTGAAACATGCAGTGTGAGATACCATGTTTTATGCAAGTAAATAAAACACAGTGGCCCTCATTTACGAAAGAAAACTGTGGTGCGGGACAGAGTACAAGACAGCAGACAAGTGGCATGGGACAGTGCACAAAGCAGCAGACAAGTGGCATGGGACAGTGCACAGGACAGCAGATGAGTGTCACAGGACAGTGCACAGGACAGCAGATGAGTGTCACAGGACAGTGCACAGGACAGCAGATGAGTGACACAGGACAGTGCACAGGACAGCAGATGAGTGTCACAGGACAGTGCACAGGACAGCAGATGAGTGACACAGGACAGTGCACAGGACAGCAGATGAGTGTCACAGGACAGTGCACAGGACAGCAGATGAGTGACACAGGACAGTGCACAAAGCAGTAGATGAGTGACACAGGACAGTGCACAGGACAGCAGATGAGTGTCACAGGACAGTGCACAGGACAGCAGATGAGTGACACAGGACAGTGCACAGGACAGCAGATGAGTGACACAGGACAGTGCACAGGACAGCAGATGAGTGACACAGGACAGTGCACAAAGCAGTAGATGAGTGACACAGGACAGTGCACAGGACAGCAGATGAGTGTCACAGGACAGTGCACAGGACAGCAGATGAGTGACACAGGACAGTGCACAGGACAGTAGACCAGTGACTCAGAACAGTGGGCGAGTGACAGGACAGGAGGGAAATGTCACGGGACAGTGGACGAGTGACACAGGACAGTGGGTGAGTGGCATGAGCAACAGTACATAACAACTTTTGTTCCTACTCCTACTGTTATAAAAGCCACAAGCAACAGTACATAACTTTTGCTCCTAGTTCTAGTGTTATACAACTGTTAGATCCAGTTGGACTATTTAGCAATTTCTGATTGGATGAGACACTTTCTACACGTCACTAGGAGTAAGGATATCCTGCAATATACCATGGGTGACTACAGCTAATAATCACTCTGCATTTTCCATTGAGAGAACTTCCAAGCCATTGATTAGTTGTTGCTTGGGAATGGGACTAAGCTTAGAAAACTAAGCTTAGAACTATTTAAAAAAAAATATTACTATTTTAGGGGGGCGGAGGATGAATGAACATAAATGAACACTAAACGGTAATATAATATGGTTTCTTAAATCTCTGTTACTTGGCAATATAAGACTTGTGGCCGTCTGAACCACACCCGTGAGGATATCCATGAACAACTTCACTCCCACTTGCGTGTTATTGCTGGAGTATCTCCCATGCTTCCATATCAATGCCTACAAACTTAATCTATGTAAAGACATGATATACAGCAAGTACTTTTGCAGGGTTGCAGTATCACCACAGGTTAACAGATTAGTGCTTTATGTCAAGCGCAGCAACCAGCATCTAACAACAAATGTGAACACAAATGCACCTGGTGTCTCTGCCAACGAACACTACAGCACGCTGGTCCATGTTGATGGCCTCCCGCTCAATAAGATCCTTGAGCGCAGTCACAAGCCCATCCTGCTCCACATTGGCCAACTGCGTGGCATAGCCCTCCCATGCCATCTCCAGCATCTCCCCCATTGGGTCAATTAGTTTGACTCCATTATCCTCCTAAAAAACAAACAAACAAACGGTACACCTGCAGTTGAGAAATATTTGCAACAAATGCAACAAATCTGAAGATTACATATGGTGAAAATATACTACCTTTACATATACATTTATTTACCTAGCTCACAATGGGTAAAGGATAACAAAGGATAACCTTCAAGCAATGGTGCAACAGTAGACATTATTGCATAACAATAAATCCTATCCTACACTGACAGGTGTGGTCACATTCCACTGCCTACTGGGACAACGAGGAAATAAGGATGCAAAATAAATTTTAATTGGGTGAGCATGCTACAGCAAATCTGACCTTTGACAAAGCTGAGAGTAAAATGTAATTGTCAGTGAATATGCCAACATATGGCATTCATTCTACAGTACATATTGTTAGATGTTATGTGACATATGGACTGAGAGCTCATCCCTTCATAACAGGAGACAATAACGGGAAAAAAAGAGAAAAATTTGGGGGACGCTTACAGCCATTAACCTCTGGCTTTAGTGATGACTGATACTGCTTGTCTGATGTAAACTGCTGTTTCAGCATTTCTTCACGCTACTGGTAGAGATGGTGAGAGACACCTCACATGGACTTTACCATCTAATTTTTTCAAAACATAGCCTAGTGCAGTGCAGTGGTTCTTAACTGGACCTGCCTTTTTTCCATCTCCAGTCGCAACTCAAATTTTCAAATCACTGAATTGCCATTTTCTTTTACATTTCAACTAATGAGTAATTGGCTACAGGGCTACTAATAACAGTGAACAGAGATCTACTTTTCTCCTGCGTAATTTTAATGTCTACATATGCAATTTGTGTTGTAAATGCAAGTGATAGACAGCTTTGTATTAGGTTAAATTTTGATATCTAAAGGCCTGACATTAGATCTAAAGGCTTGACATTAGTTACCCATTTATAACAGCTCTGTGACCCACTTTTGGGTCATGACCCACCAGTTAAGAAACTCTGGCATAGTGTTCACCAACCGTTCATTATGGAACTAACAATCCTTTAAATCTAAATTTAAATAAATCACATAATTTGACAGCATTTAAGGTTAGATAACTTGATTTCCCTAATGTTACCAGAACATTTTGCTGTTACATCTGAACAGAAGTGGACAGTTCTAACAGTCCAATTGAACAGATTCAACAAGTATATACCTCTGGGTTGTGTGAGGCAGTAACCATCACTCCGATGGTGGCTCGAGTTCTCAGGGACCGAAGAACTGCTAGTAAGCCCATGCGGAACATCACATGGTCAAGCTGCTTGGCTGTAGTACGGAACCCGGCCGTGCCATATTGAAGAACTAGTCCCGCAGGTTTAGGGTGTAAGGCTGATTTCTGGGATGTAGCCTCGAACTGTGCCATAGCTTGAAAAGAAAGGGGGGATACAGTGGAAAAAAATATATGTGTTCCTGTCTCTTAACCTAATGACATCCATTTTCACAGTTTCCTTTACAGTACAACAAAAAAGGGCAAAAATAGCCTTGGTTAGGAATGTCAAATCTTCAAAACACAGCCATTGCCTACACAAAACCTAAAGGTGAACGTATTTGAAATCCCCCCTCCACACTCACCCCCTCAACCTATCCCCATCTCTGTAACTTAGACACTGTCAGCCTCTCACTCTAACACACAGGCACACACAAAAACAATAGCACACAGACACACACAAGTTCAACAGCAGCTATAAAGCCTAATGTGTTTTTGTTTGTGTGTGTGTGTGTGTGAAGGAGGTGACAAAGATTTAGAGATGCTGTGTGTGTACAATATTTTAGCCAAAATACATTCTGAATGTGTGCAGAATAACTTAATTTCAGAGCAGCATGCTCTTCGAGATGAAACGCACAAAACCAAATAGTTTAACTCGTTTACAAACACCTCCACCCTTTAGAGTAACATTAACTTCCATTTCTGTTAACGTTACCGAGTTCACCAAACTGTTTAGACTAACGTTACTATCTAAGCTACACCCAGCAAAATGAATGAAAATAAAGAAACCTTTGCTGATAGAATCTTACCATTTAGTTGACCAGACGCACAATTTTGCTCTGTTAGTCAAGTCGCTTAAATCGATATCCGTGAGATTATATATGCTTACTAGTTGTCTGTATGAGTTTTGGCCTGAGGTTGTGATGTGGCGACTTCCTGGTGCTATGTCCTGGTTATTCTTCTTCTTGAAAGTTCCTCTTCCTCAAGTCTGTGTATTACCGCCACCTACAGTATGAAACGGCATAGTTTAAAAAAAGACACCAACGAAGTAAAACGTGGACAATCAATCATCGTTCCAACAATCAAAATTCTGGATGAGCGTTCTTTTGCATGTAAGAGCAACCTTGTAATTGTCTCCAATTCTTTTAGTAGTCTAGCCTCTAAAAGTACGCTTTCTCGATTCCCATACCGTGGGCCTGCCCAGTATGCATACATTCCATTATGCTTCCAAAAATAGCAAAGTAGGCTATTATAGTAGGCTCTAGCCCAAGTCACAATACTCTTTCCTGGGTCCTTTGCTACATTAAAATCAGTGTCATTCATGTGTATAACAATCAGCCTAATATGATGCAATATATTAGGCTGTAGAGCTCAATGAACTGAGCTCTACACGCAGTTGACTACTGTCATAGGGTGCAGGAAGGTCCGCAAAGACATGAGTTAGGTCTGGTCCTCACCTGTCACTTCTACGCTATCAACCATCGGAGGCGAGTTGGGAGCCAAGCTTTCTCGTCCAACTTCAACATCACACTCTGGTCTCACATATGTTCCTGATGAATGACAAAAAGTCAGTGTTGTCAAGCACCCATGCCTCTACTTGTTCCAAAGTAGACCTATAGCCCATCTAATAGGCTGATTTTGCCCACGATGTGTAGCTAATCAAGATAAAGACAATAATGTGGTAAAATCTGTGCGCGCGTGAGCGTTCGCGCATTTGAGGCTGTCACAACAGGGAATGTTGTACTCAAAAGCAGGTTTTGGTGAGAATAAGCCTGGTCAAACAATCATTGTATTGTATTTGTATTCATTAAATTCATTCACAATACCCTATACATATCTACTACAAAGGGACCTAACGATATTTGCAGCAAAAACACAAGAGAAGCAGCACCTGTCACGTTCTACTTAAATTTTATTCGTTCCAATATCCATACTAATAACAGTGTTCATTTTTTAAATTATGAGATGTTCAAAGCCGCGCCACACCTGCGCAGTTTAGATAATACGTTGCGCAGCCTCGCTAGTTTAACCCTTTAAGCGGATTCGCCTGACAACGCGTGACGTTGGGTAGGGTGTTGTCAGTGTCGCGGTGCGTCATCTGACACTGTCCGACGATCCTTGACGAAAACGGAGAGCTGTCATTGAAATAAATAAATAAACAAACATTAAAAAGAGCAACAGCTATATCACCCCTACTCCTTGCACCAGTCCCCCTTGCGTGGGCGACAGCGGGCATCCTCCATCCATCCTCCTTGGACCACTGACCGGCATTGGACAGAAGCTTTGCTCGCCGTTGTGTGGAGACGTCTCCGTGGCTTCTCCATAGGGCAGAATCATTTACGGGTCCTAAAGGACACGGTGCGTCACCATTTCCGTTTGAGGCATCCACTGCAAGGCTCGCTCTCGACATTTTCGCCCAGAATTGTGACTCTGAGCGTGCGTATCTGTGGGATTTTGTGTCCATTTTCCGGATGTACATGCATAACGGAACAGAGGCGATCAATGAATTTGAATTAAACCTGAACATCAATCACGCAGAGCGCTGCAGCTGAGGACAGGTTCCGCGACGTGTCTGCGTTTACCGTCTAGCCATTTCTTATTATCGTAGGGGAGTAAGAAAGTAGAATTGATAGCGACTGTTGGGCGTTACGTAATAGGAGCATTATCCCGGCTGCTGGACTGAACGGTATAACGGGAGACACGCAGAGATATAGAGCCGTGCAACCTTGCGTAAGTATACCCATGGACGTGCTACTATATCAACGTGACTGGGAATTAATTAAACAAATAAACGTTATTTTGGGGGGGTTGGTTGACATGAATTTGTATTTTCACTGTAATCTGGACTTGTAATACAGCGAGGTCGCGAAGGGGGTTGAGGTGAGCCATCTTCTAGGTAGGCTAATCGATAATAAATATTTCTGTGTTCGTCTAATTTGTGTTCTGTCCTGTGATTCTTGAGGTGGTTGACGCTACGGGGAGAAAATGTCGGGGCAGACTCTGACGGATCGCATTGCCGCTGCGCAATACCAGCTCACGGGCTCCGAAGTGGCGACGCGCGTCTGCAAAGCCACCACACACGAGGTGATGGCGCCCAAGAAGAAGCACTTGGATTGTGAGTGTTACGGTCTCCCCTGCACTCCATCTTATATTGCAGAGTACAGCAAATGCTTGTCTGTGTTGAACACCTTTACATGACAATATGAAATATGCACTATCATTCACGCACAGCGCAACAGCAAACAGCTGCACAGAAAGCATCCCATCTTGTGCCAATATAAAAAATGCTTTCGTTTTGCAAACAAGAGATTGGTGATGTCTGGCATAGTCATTGGTTGGTGCTTTGTGGTGCTATACACCCCCCCCCCCATAAACTGTCCAGTACATATGTATGCTTAAAGAGCTGTACCTGTCCTTGAGTGTCCTGGCATAATGGGTGGACTGGCACAACACTTGTGCCCTGTATGTGTGTGTTCTTTTGTGTGTGGAATTTAGTTTTGAGTGTGAGTGAGTGACTGAGTGAGTGAGTGAGAGAGTGAGTGAGAGAAAGCTTTGAGACAGAGGAAATCACAGGCCAAAGCCTTTCCACATAGAGAGATCCCATTTGCGTTTTTTCCAGCATACAAATCTATTCCTTTCAGGTTCAGATTATCCTCCTGTGTCATTTATCAGATGCATGGAGTTCTTAGTGGTCTTGTTCTGTCACCAAGAATCAAGCCAAGCGTAATTGCCCTGATCAAGGCATGTTATAAAATTTACATAAAATATGTTTTGACAGAGTATAAGAGAGCATAGAATGCAACGCTAAGACCTAGCCAGGGCTCAGGATGGCTATTTGGGGGAGGGGCTGTGTCCATCCCAGCATTCTTCTGTCACTTCCTGATGAGGCGCGGCCAGCCTGTCAGACCCGTTTGGGGCAGAGAAGCAGGGGCAAGGGATTGTGGGTCGGACCTATTGCCTGCCTTGGGTGACGTGGCTGTTGAATTATGGATTGATCAGCCAAAGCATGGCATGCATAATTTACAGCAGCAAAGGTGACCACGTTACTGCCGGCTAGAGACTAGGACACGGCTGCCCAGATCATGCTGTGCTTGTGTGTATGTATGTGTGTGTATGTGTGTGTATACATGTATATGTCTATCTGTGTTTGAAAGTTTCCAGTTGCTGTACACATGAGCAAGTCTAGCATGTCACTGTCAATGCACACATCAGCATCGTGCACACACCCTCAGGGTCACAGTCTGAATGAGAAGAGGAAGTCTCCTAGCATTACAGCAAGCCTTATGTGTGAATGATTTAAGAAGACATTCAAGGATCTGTCCTAAGAGACAAGAGATCCTAATAAAATCATTATTTTAGGTTATAACTGAGTTATTATGCAACAAAAAGGTACACAAATATATTATGATACATGTGTATATACATTATTAGTCCTACTAGTGATTAAACCAGAATAAGTTCAAATGTTATTGTATGTAGCAGACAAGTAAAAAGCCAATATGGTGCTTATTTAGTCACCTTTCATGTCATCTTAAACCAATAGGCTTTTTTCCCACCTATTGGTTGGCAGAGGTGCTGTCAGACTCTCCCATCAGTTGTGGTGCAAGTGGGTGGCTGCTGGGATACCCTCCATCGGTGTGTCAGTTGGCTGGCCTGCCGGGCTAGCGCGGTGATGTGTGAAAATGCTGGCACGGGCGGGGTGTGTCGTGACTCGTGACAGCTCCATTCTCAGCCAGATTGGCTCATAAATTCTGCTTTCCTATCCCCCCCCACACACACACACATGCACACACACTGCAAAAGGGCTCCTCTGCCCCTGCTGTTTCTTTTAGCTCACCTCCTATTGGATAGTTTTTTTTTCAGAGAATCTTATTTCCTGGTATTTGTAAGGTTAGGGAAGTGCTTGAGGAGTCCAGGGATTCATTTTCATTCCAAAGTTGGACACTTGATCTCTGTCTATTATATGCACACCTCTGTCTCATATATTGGGTGTGTGTTCAGTCAGTTCCCTTCCCCTGAGCCTAACCTTGAACACATTTAGTTCTTGCTCTCCAGTTGCCATTATTTTACACTCAGTGCTGAGTGTGGTCTGGAGGACTGTGTTTGGTCAGCATCTTTAATAGAATACAGTCTTATTGGAGAAAGATTGTAAATTCTATGACAAATATACTATTTGAGCTGTAGAGCACAGTATCCATTTCACTTTCTCTGTTTTCAACTAATGTGCAAGAGTGACAGAGAAATCTGTTGTGCTAATTTTGTGTGTGTGTTTCTGTGTGTGTGTGTCCTTTGTCAAGATCACTGTGTACTAGGTGTAGAGTGTAATTCTTCAATTTAGACCAACCCACTGGCAAGGTTTTTGTCTGTTGCAGTGTTTCTGTGTGTGAGTGTGTGTTGGAAGAGGGTAGTGTTTGTGTGTGTGTGTGTATGTGTGGCTCAATCTTGGTTCCCTTACGCACAATGCTTTGCATTCTTTCACTGACATCACAGAGACATGGAAAGATATAGGCTAGCCTTTGTGACTATGGTCGAACCACAGCCATAGCAATATCTGTTACCAACCCCACTCCACTTTGTGTTATGTTGCCTAGGTATATGATTATCATCATGTCTTTTTTTCTTTTTTCTTCTCTTCTCGTCTTTCCTCTTCTCGTTTTTCTTCTCTTCTCCATTCTTAAGTCTTGTAGCTGTGAGTGAGTAGAATGCCAAAGATGGCTGATGGGTTGCCGTGGTAACAGAGAGAGTGAGATAGGGAGACATATGGGAGGAGATGGAAGATAAAGACTTAAAAAGACATGTTCATGTAGTCACATGTCACTTTGTTCACAGCATTGAACAGCCTACAATCCAACATTCAGTTACAGGTAGATAGATAGAAGCTGCTTTTTGTGCAGTAGTTTGTGTAATCAAGTTGTAGTCTATGGTCCACATAACAATGGAAGGGAGAGATAAGACACTAGCTGCTCTTTGCTGGTGTCTTATCCTGACACACTGAAAATAAGAGTAGCAGTTGAAACACAACTTAACTAAATGAATTGCCAAAAAAGTTAGCAGCCTAGCTAGGATTTTACCATGACAAGTGAGTGGTTGTTGGATTTAAGTTTTCTAGTTGGAAACCAGATTATGTAATACTGTACCTTTCTGTAAATGTATGGAGCAGGTCAATAGAAAGATTAAAATGTCACATATACTCTTACTCACTAGTTCTTACTAGTTTTTCATATGGATACAAACTGACTAAAACTTACCAAGTCAGTGATGGTGGCAATAGTCATGAGAAACCATTACTGACTGTACGCAGTCATTGTGTAAAACATGTTTCTTCTTACTTTGGATTGTTTTGCATAGTTGTGTAATTCAGTGCAGGATGAATGAAGTACATACTCAGTAAGGATTAGTATGTACTGCATGCGCCATTGTAGTGTGTTAGTGTTTATGCCAATCACAGTTACGATTGACTTAATCTTGTTGGTTGAATATGTTTTCAGCAAACACTATAATCTGAGAACCTGTCCTGCTATCTTATATACACACACACACACACACGGACTGAAGTAATCTGGGAGTATGTGTCTGTGGTTTATTCTCTCTGTGTTAATCGGAGCTATTTTTATCTTTAAACCTACAGCGCAACACCATAGAGTCTGCTCCACTATGGTGTAAACACACACACACTAAATCACACACTCACAATATACACATTGCATGCACATATACCCACACACAGAAACATACACTGACTTAGTCAGTCAGGCAGTCACTCACTAACTCACTCTCTCACTTCCACATAAAATAAGAAATGCACATACATACATGCCCATACATACATATATGCAATCAGTAGTACTTACATACAGATATATAGTGTACATGTACCCATGTAGATACAAACACATGAAAACAAATGCACACAGACACAGACCTAAACACACATACACACATTACTCTCCTGTCGGCATTAGATTACTCTAAGATACTTTATTTAGATCATGTCAGGTCTAATTAGCGTCTCACACACTCCATTGTTTCTGGTGTGCGTGCGTGTGCATGTTCTTATGTGTGTGCGTGTGTTTGTGTATCTGTGTGACCTCGGAAATGAGGCTGATACTGCAGGTGATGATAGAATGATTTCTTCCGTTGAAGCTTCCTGTATATTACAAATAAGCACACACATGCGCACACACACACACGCACAGGCCATCACAGTTTATTGAACTCAGGTTGGTGGTGTAGCCATTGGGCAAAGAGCTTAATGTGTCAGTCAATTACGGCCTAATGGGGACAACTGTTTTAATCATGAAAGGAAATGGTAAGCAAACACACAGTTTAAAATGAAAAGTGCAGGCAGATCACCTTGCAAGATGTTTGAGAAACAGAAGGGGAATGAGGTTTTAAAAAAAGAAAATGAGGCTATTATCATAGATTGGTATAGATTGTTGTGCTGTCATCCTCTTGCAAACCTCTTGTGATGACTCATGAATCCTCCTATAACCGGAAATGATGTCACAAGCTGGGGAGAATCCCAGTATGGACTTGAAGGCTAATAGGATGCTTGGGTCCTTTCAAGGAACTGGATTTGCTTATCTCCAGGGATACACTTTTAATAGTAATGATAATAGCACATTTAACAACCTGGAAAAAATAGGGTGTTTAGACTGTGTGTGTGTGTGTGTGTGTGTGTGTGTGTGTGTTGTGGATGGGGGAGGGAGGTGTGGTTGCATACGTGTGCTGTTCAGTTGTCTGACATCCATCTTGCAATCACAATCTCATCCTCAGAGGGGCAATAAATCACTGAATTCATTACATTAAGCATTCTCTCTTCTCCTCTACCCAATGTGTTTCATAAGGAATGTGTGTGTTTGTGTGTGTGTGTTGTGTGAGTGTTTGTGGTCCAATGAAAGCAATCTGGTCTCTGCAGTCGCAGCCAGCTCCCTCCCCCCTCCAGTCGAGCACACATTTACTCACACGAGTCTGCTCCTCTTCCTCAGTGATCTTTCATTGGCTGTGCTCAAGTCAGCTGACTGTGGTGGCTGCACATGATTGGCTGAGAGGGCCTCTCCCCTTCCCCCAGGCTGTGACCCTCAAATGATCTTCAGTACCACCCACTGTGTTTCTTCTCATGCATCTGTCGTTTATATCCCTCTCACACTATCTCCCTATCTTTTTCTCTCTCTTATCTGTCTCTTAGTTTTTGGAAATAAAATACCTTTATTTTTTAAAAGCTATAGAAGACATAGGTGATACTTTGAATACCCTTTGTCCCTGCTCTCACTTTCATTCTTTCATCCTCTCTCTCTCTCTCTCTCTGTCTTTCTCTGTGTGTCTTTTCACATGCTGTGCTGTGGGCCTGAAGTGCACAAGTGCTTCAGCTTAATGTGCACATTATCTGTGTCCATGTGGTCTCTCTCTCTCTCTCTCTCTCTCTCTCTCTCTCTCTCTCTCTCTCTCTCTCTCTCTCTCTTTCTCTTTGTGTATGTGTGTGTGTGTGTGTGTGTGTGTGTGTGTGTATGTGTGTGTGTGTGTGTGTGATGGTGTAAGTGAGTATTACTATGAGTATGTAACAGCTGCTGGCGGGTTTGTCTTCCCCAAAGGGATTTTTAGCTGGTTAAACATGCTCTCCTGCAGTCCCAAAGCTTTTCCCCAGTGAGACTGAGTGAATGCATGAGTGTGTGTGTTTGTACAAGTATGTGCACAAATGCATGCAACCATATAACTGCAACTACAAAAATAAACACACACACACACACACACACACACACACACACACACACACACACACACAAATAGTTCCTGATGATGTGCATAAAGATATTTAACAGAAGCTGCATACAATAAATCAGTAGTGAAATGTCAGTACATTATAGTGGGAAAAGATGCTCTCTCTATACATTGCAATCTCAGACAGCCAAGTGCGTGTTCTGAAAGTCACTGAAAAACTGCATTTTTGGATGTTTGAGTTAGAGTTTCCCGCCTTTCCTGCAAGTTCACCTATCCTAGGTTAGTTCTTTCAAGGTTTATGTTTTTGAGCTCCTCAGGTTAGGATGCAATATGAACTCCTGTCTTGTGCAGTGAGAAAATGTGAGCTTGACTCTCTTCTGGTTGATTGGTTGATGTGACCTGTGGTCTCCTATGATTGGCAGATCTGATCTCAGCCACCAATGAGACGAATGTGAACATCCCCCAGATGGCTGACACACTGTTTGAGAGAGCCACCAATGCCAGCTGGGTGGTCGTTTTCAAGGCCCTGGTTACGGCACACCATATGTGTATACATGGCAATGAGGTGAGTGTGCTCACACACACACACACACACACACACACACACACAAATGACTGCATGAGGTTCGACCTATCTTCTGTGATGAATGGTTATAACATTGCTGACGTGTTATGAATACACAGTACAAAACAGTCCTTTGTCCTCTTGTTAGAAGGTAAAAATGTAGAAACCAGTGTGTGTGTGTGTGTGTGTGTTAGGGAGAGAAAGAGTGAGTCATGCCTGTTAGCTGGTGATTCAGTTCTGTCTATGCAGACTGTGACCCTGTCAGTGCATGTATGTCTGTGTATGTGGCAGGCAACATTGTTAAAGAAGAAAGCTGTGTGTGTATGTATGAGTATATGTGTGTATTTGCCTTGGTGTGAGTGCAGGAGTATGTCTATCAATCCAGAAGTTCCAGTGGGAGGTTTGTTTAGTAAACATTTTTTATCAGCGAACTAGCTGTCTGCTGTCCATGGTGCTGAAACACTAGTGCTCTACTCATTGACACCCATTCATTGTCAGATTTGTTTAGTATATGTTATATGTTCGAAGACACATGATCTTTATATCTCCAGATATTGAGTTAGGATTTGAGTAAACTACTTAGGAACAGTGACTGGCAACAAATTCATCATTTGCATGAGATGTTAAACTGAGGTCCTGACTCATAGTTGTCATAAAAATCACTTGTTGCAAAGAGGAGGTTCCTCTGGCACATTCAATCTGCCCCCCTTATCATCCCCCACTTAAGATGGTGTGTGGTGAGAGTTCTGGCGCATAATGGCTGCCGTGCATCACCCAGGTGGGTGTGTATATGCTATACATTAGTGATGGTTAGTGAGGTCCCCTTTCCACTGTAAAGCACTTTGGGGGTCTTGAAGAGCACTATAGAAATGTAAGTAGTAGTAGTAGCAGTAGTTGATGTCTTACATCATTGTTGATGTTATTATCTGTAGGGGATAGGTGTCTAGTGTTCAGACTGCTGTTTTGAAAGTTGCCTAACCTCAAGATGTATCACATAACAAAAGCTATGCGTAGGGTTACACAAGTCAAACCACAGAGGTCACTTTCTGTGTCCACCACATTACTGAAGCTGTATGATCAGAACCCCAAAGTCAGATGTGAACAATTTCTTGACACTTACACTTTACATTACACTTAAAATGAACTTGGATTGTCTTTCCATTTAAATGCAACTGCACATGAGCACATGAGTTTTGTGATGGCCTGTAAATAGCAAACAGTGCTGCCTTTGTACCTAATACATGCTGTAGCAGCACCTCTGTACGATGGATCGCCATCTTTACTTTCCTTGACTGGAACACATATCTTCTGCCTATATCGCTGACACATAGAGAGCTCTCTCTCTCTCTCTCTGTCTTTCTCTCTCTCTCTCTCTCTCTCTCTCTCTCTGTCTTTTTCTCTCTCTCTCTCTTTCTCTCTCTCTCTCTTGCCATTTCAGCATACACTAGCTGCATTATTTAGCTGTTATGTACTGTTTATTTGTCTCCAGAAATCCTAAACAGACACACACACACACACACACATACACACACACACAGTAATTTTGTGTCATCCTTCTTCCACAGAGGTTTATCCAGTACCTTGCCTCCAGGACTTCGCTGTTCAACCTCAGCAACTTCATCGACAAAACTGGCACCCATGGTGAGTGATGTGCTTACTCACAAATTCTCCAAGCTCAAGCTTTTTTGCTGTGTCACTCAACACTCCAAATGCTCACTATATGTGTGTGTGTGTGTGTGTGTGTGTGTGTGTGTGTGTGTGTGTGTGTGTGTGTGTGTGCGCGTGTGTGTGTGTGCTACTGCTGCTTTGTGTTCTACAGCAGCTAGCTGCAGCTACAATTGTACTCATTCATATGCAATGTGCAGCAAATAATACATTTTATGATAATTAGTGCAGCTCTAGTCAGCTCCATTTTAAGATCTTCTCAATCCCACTGACTGAGTTACAAGAATCAGCATCCCACTTGTAAGAGAAGGTTAGAAAATAGACAGCTGAAAGAGGTTATTGTGATACACTAGCAAATCAAATAGACAAGGCCTTATTCCCTTCATAGATTACTTTTATCTATGAGGGCTAGAGTGAGGAGGAAAATGTGCCATCTGATTTGATTTACACTGAGCAGAATATGAAACAGGAATGAGCGTTATAGAAATATCTGATTCACTGTTCAGTCCTCAAAGGCTTTATGGTTTTTAAAGCCTGAGAAATCATGTTGGTATAGCAGTT
This sequence comes from Tenualosa thibaudeaui, assembly GCA_027481765.1. Classification (NCBI taxonomy): domain Eukaryota; kingdom Metazoa; phylum Chordata; class Actinopteri; order Clupeiformes; family Clupeidae; genus Tenualosa; species Tenualosa thibaudeaui. Next base: position 5,718,180 of record JAIFZK010000001.1, on the reverse strand, counting down.
ATGGGTTTGGCTCTTCTGAGCTTGCTGGTGTTATTATCCTAACCCCAATGCACATATAAACCCTAACCCTAAACCTGACCCTAACCAGCTAACATAATCCCTAATCCTATTCCTAACCCTTACTCTATTATGGAGTATTTTCCACGTGGAATACTGTTTTCTGATTGGCGGTCAGGGTGTGTGTTAATTCTTCAGTACACCAATGAAGTAGATCTGGAGAAACAGTTTTATCTCCATACCATTTCCATTATACTCTTTTGAATGGTAACCATAACAATCATAGTAAACGGGGGTTGAACTTTTTGGCAACAACAGAATCAGCTATTACAAGCAATGACCACTGTTGTTAGTCAGAAAAAAAAATAACAGCAACTGAACAGGTTTCTTTAAAACTGAGCCGCACGCTTTTGTATGTGGTTTAAATGCACGCCTATTCATAACTTGCATGACACCTTTGAGGTGTGTTGACGAACTTGGCAGAGGGAACTCTCCTTCACAGTTTCGTCGTGGAGTCCTTTGTCTCGCTCATTAATTCCATAGAACAGCACACCTTGGGCAGCCATTATCCCTTACATATAATTGAATGCATTTGCATGACAGACCATGAGATGTAGGGTACAGGTCTGCAGATGCCCCTCTGGTAGTTCTGTAACTCAGTGAGCAGTGTCTCCAGAGCATCGTCAGCACAGACAAGAGTCTGGTCTGGGATCAGGTGGTTGAACCCCACAAGAGGACGGTGCTCCACCGAGACCAGTTCCATTTCCTGTGAGCACAGTGCAGATAATACAGAGCCTTCACCTTGGGAGCCCTGGCTATGTGTAATTTAAAACCAGCCAAATTCAGACTTGGCAAATTATAGCATGCCTCAGTATGAAAGTGGTTGTGTTTAACCAAGTCATTCTTAACAAAGTATCAAAGTCTGCAGACTCATGTAATTCTAGTCTAATGATGTAATTAGTATGTTAGTAATTAGTAGTGCTATTTCTAAACATTTGAAAATACTGTCATCATTGTTTTATTCTACATGTACCCTTTTGTTTGTGCATGTGTTTCATTTCATGTGTGAAATGTTCTAAATGTTTTTTTTAAACTGATGAACGATGAGCTAAACGTTTTTCTGTTCTGTGCCTCTCACCCTACTAGGCTATGATATGTCCACGTTCATCCGGCGATACGCCCGGTACCTGAATGAGAAAGCTTACGCTTATCGCCAGATGGCCTTCGACTTCACCAGAGTCAAGAAGGGGTACGTAGGGCCAGGGAAGGGTTCACAGAAGGGTTTTGAGTGCAGTGTGTGTACTAGAGGGGACATTGTCAAACTGCAAATATGTGGAAATAATGGTGCTTCATATTGATGGAAGTCTGGGCTTGTACTATGTGTTGGGCAAAGTATTTAAATAATTACGTATAAGTGGTAGTTGATAAAGTCATTGCTGCTGATTGTATATGGACGGCAAATGTATATGGACGGCAAATGTATATGGTATTTGGTCTGTTCCCTCAGTGCTGAGGGTGTCATGAGGACTATGACTCCTGATAAGCTGCTGAAGGCCATGCCAGCACTCCAGACCCAGGTGGACACTCTGTTGGAGTTTGATGTGAGTCTAATATTTAATTTCACTCTGAATCAATTGTGCGGCAAACTTTGTGTGTGAGTCAGTTGATTTGTTTTAGTTATTGTTTGGCTGAGAATGTAGCTTTGGAAGATAACTTTTTTTTTTTTTACAGGTATTCAATGTTTCAAGTTATAGGACCTTCCTGTTAGATGCATTAAATGCATTGTATTGTATTCATCAAGGCTTGAAGAAGGCTTGTTCATGAGGTTTTCTTGTGGCCTTTTACTGTCTACTTTTACTGTCATGACATACATCTCTCTCTCTCTCTCTCTCTCTCTCTCCCCCTCCATCCATTGATTTTCACCATCCATCAATCTCTGTTTTTCTACTTTGCTCTGTCTCTCAGGTCCACCCAAAAGATCTGAACAATGGAATAATCAATGCTGCTTTCATGCTGCTTTTCAAAGACCTGATTAAGCTTTTTGCCTCCTACAATGATGGCATCATTAATTTATTAGGTAAGGAAGAGCTCATCAGGCATTAAATCATAGATAGGCATCAGAACTGTGCTGAAACAGAAAACCAAAATATTATGTAATGAAATAATCCATGAAAGCAAATAATTACTTTTTCATCATTGTGTTTGCTGACACAGCATTATTTCTCATTATGCATACATTTAACCCTGTAGATATGAGGGGAAAGTCTGGAAACTGAATATGAGGGGAACTGATTTTGCGTTTCTTGCTTGATTATGTCTCTCTGGCTTTTTGGTAGAAAAATATTTTAAAATGAAGAAGTCTGACTGCAAGGAGGCCCTTGAGATCTACAAGAAGTTCCTGACCCGTGTGACCAAGATCTCCGAGTTCATGAAGATTGCAGAGGTAGCGCTGATCCAATTCAAACATACAGAAAATTACTGTGACTAGGAGAAGGTGTTGACATAAGCATAAGGTTTTCCACTGGATATGTGCAAGAATTGTGTGTGTGTGTTAGTGTGTTTGGGCTGTGTGGAACATGGAGCAAATTTAATACTTGACTGTTCCTCTTTAACAGCAAGTTGGCGTCGACAAAAATGACATCCCTGACATTTCTTATGTAAGTAAACTTTCATTGCCTACAATAGTGAGGGGATCATGTAGCCTGTAATCCAGGTCCAACCCCAGTCATCCCTGTCACCTAACCATGTATAAGAATACCATAAATACCCTGTGCTGGGAGCCCCGTGCTGCAACTTTACCCCTAAACACGTCATCTAACCATCAGCTCATCAACAGTCAATGTCCTTCTCCTCTCCACTCCTCCCATTTCCTCTCCTCTCCGCTCCTCTCCACCTTCTGCTCTCACTTCTTTGAGCTCATTTTTTCAACTCCTCCATGATCCCTCTCTCCTCACCTCACATCTCCTCTCCCACTTCATGGCCTCCTCCTTTGCTCCCAGTGTCTGCACCCTGGTGTAGTGGTGGACCTGGCAGACTCAGACAGTGAGGACTTCCAAGTGGAGGAGCCGGTAACCACTCAGAGCTGGAGTTCCCGCTAACAGCTGATCCTAGACCAGATCCATTCCATACTCTCATGGCAGCACACATTACAATAGCCAACCCATTAATGCTAACATGCAATCTCAGATCAGTGAGGTTCCATCATATAATAGTAGGTAAAGGGACACCAGGCAACATTTTATGCAGTTTTTTGGTTCATTTACCGACTTCTTAGTCACTTCAACAGTTAGATGGGCCATCACAGAGTGAATGAAGGCTCTCTCGACTGCTACCACTGCCTCTTAGCACAGTTACAGCACATTCAAGGTCATGACGGCGAGCTGATGTCAAACGAAACCAAAACTGAATGAAACCAAAATTGCAAAAAGGAGTCACTTGTGCTCAAGCCTTTGGTGCTCATGAACCAGGACCACAGAATCAGCAACAAGTCCTGGGCCATTTCAACCGACTGAAAAAACAGCGGAGCACTCAGTATGCCGTATGACTTTATTTGTAATGGGTGCAAACATCTAACGTTTTGACACTCAACATCTTCTTTAGAGTTTGACTCAACAGTCAACCAACTGTCACAAATCCTATTCGTTGCTTTGCAAACAAATGTGTTGAGAATTTACAATGTTTGTTAGTTGTTGTTAGTATAAATAAAAGAAACAGTAACTGTAGGAGAGCTCTGTCGTTAAGGAATCACAGGCTTGCCTGGTGTGCCTTTAACTAGAGATATTCACTTGGCCTCTCTAAAGAGAGGCTGCTATCAGAGCTAAACACAACAGCTCACCATTTCTATTTTTAGTGTATGCGTCACTGGTCTATGAACTTACACAGTACACTCCACGTTCTTATTTAATTGTCTTCAGTATTAATAGATGCGTAATTGCATTCATACCATCAACATGTATTCACAAAATATGTGTCCATATTTGGGACAAAAGCTGCCTGTTCTAGCTCTAGAATGGGTTCGGTCTAACACTTCTCCAGTTGCTGTCGTCATGGAACATTCTCAACTGGTTCAGGAACAATTGTTTGTGGGCTACTCTCACTCTGGAAATGCCTGCAGAGTTTCCAAAGATGCAGTGACCTTGATTGGGAGTGGGCAGGCTGTCTAGTTTGTGTGTAGTGATTGTGTGTGTGTGCGTGTGTGAGAGAGAGAACTTCAGGTTTCTGTGTGCCAACTTCGATAATGGTGGGTAGAAGGCTTAGTAGGGGTTATTATCACTGTGGTGTTCTCCTGTTGCTCGATTACTGCTCACTTTCTGAGGACAGTAAGGGTAATGGTGTGCTGTATTTCAAATGGATTAGTGTTATATTTGGATTTACTAGCTTACTAATAACTACTGGTGTATGTGTGTGTGTGCGTGCGTGTGTATCTGTGTGTTTGTGCGTGTGTGTTTGTAGGCTCCCAGCAGCATCCTGGAGTCTCTGGAAACACATATGAACAGTCTGGAGGGCAAGAAAGGGTAAGCTGGCATCTGTGCCGTGGTACCACCAGAGCAGAGAAGAAATGTCAAAATGGTATATGAGTTGCTGGTAAAATTAAAAACACACCTGTAGTGACAAATACCCAGTGGCTGGTACCTGAGAGATAAAGTAATTGCTACAGAAATAAATATCTGTCTTACTGTAAGAATTTGTAAAAGCAATAGATTTTTTACATTGGTCTATTTCATACACCAGTCAACAGCAAGGCTAGAGAAAGAAATTAAAAGAAAATGAAGGAATCTTCTAGATTCTTTGATGCTATCAGCTTGGAATTACACATACAGTACATAATACACTGATGGTCCTGTGTGTGTTTGTGTGTGTGTGTGTGTGTGTGTGTGTTTGTGTGTGTGTGTGTGTGTGTGTGTGTGTGTGTGTGTGTGTGTGCCTTTCTGGTTGTGCCATGATGCACTTATGGATTCTTAGTGATTCTCCAACAAAGGTAGGCCCAACTTCCTTTTCGATGTTTATCTTTTTGTTTGTTCATTTCTCATTGATTTTCTTTGTTCTCTTTTTACAGTAACTAGTGTCAAATTAACACCCTCTGTATTTTGATTGGCTATTACCTTAACCTTAACCCTGAAACTGTCTTTGTAATTACTTGGCTGATTTGGGTGTTCCAGGGCTCCCCCACCAATAATGCGTCACCCACATCCACTCCAGCAAAATCTGCCACCGCTGTGCCCACCCTGGAGCCCCCACCCAGTGATGGCTCGGCTGCTGCTGCCGCTGTTCCTGCCCCTGAAGAGCCTGTCACAGAGTGAGTCTGTGTCTGTGTGTGTGTGTGTGTCTGTGTGTGTGTGTGTGTGTGTGTGTGTATGTGTGTGCGTGTGTTTGAGAGAGAGAGAGAGAGCACACCTGTGTTTGAGGGTGTTTATATGTGGATTTATTATCTTTGTGTGTGTGTATGTAGATTAGTTATGACAGTATACAGTATGTGGATGACTTATACCTATATGCTTTGATATGCACTGATACAGGTGTGTGTGTGTGTGTGTGTGTGTGTGTGTGCATGTCATCATGATATGCTGATATCCTGGTTTCCCCTAGCTCTCTGCTGGACCTGGATCCTCTCGCCTCCACTGGTCCTTCAACAGGAGCCTCAGCAGCACCCACTTCCTGGGGAGGTGAGAACCAATGAAAAGGCAGATTTACAGCCACAACCAGCCAATTAAAATGCAGCAGGTTTCATACCACTTACCAGCTACACCAAAGACTATACACAGGCGCAGCAATATACTTCATGATGAGTGACTTTGAGACACTTAGATTGTGTGACACAAATGGCCATTTCTGCAGACCAGAGGCAGCCACTAGCATTCACACATAAGTATTGTTATATAAGAGGATAAAAGTGGAGCAAGAGGTACAAACATTTCTTAAGACTCATTTGTCCAACACAACTAATATCAATAAATATTTAAAAGAAAATACTGAAAAACACTGAAAAGTGCTAATAACAGTAAAAAAATGAATAGAATAACAACTATAGGAAACTGCCAGAAAAATAACCATAAACATGTACAAGCTATCACTCTGTGAATCATTTCCTACGCTCAGAAAATAATATCTGCAAATTTACATAATGGCTGCAAATGCATGGCACAAAAGCCTCTTGTCAATGTCTGTTGTTTTTTACTACTGTAATAGCTTCTAACCCTTTTTGCAAACAATTGCTCATGCATGCCAGGGTATCATAAGGGCAGTAATTGTAGTACTGTAAATAAATAATGACCTAAATGGGATTTCTTGCTTCTCTTTGCCATTCTATTCTGTGGACACGTGCCATTAGATCTGCTTGGATCAGGTGAGTGCTTAGCACTATTTGTGAGTGTGTGTGTTTGTGTGTGTCTGTGTGTGTGTGTGTGTGTGTATGTGTGTGTGTGTGAGAGAGAGTGTGTGTGTGTGTGTGTATGTGTGTGTGTGTGTGTGTGTATGTGTGTGTGTGAGAGAGAGAGTGTGTGTGTGTGTGTGTGTGTGTGTGACAAATGAGGTAGAGAAAGAGAGTGAGAGAGAAATACATGACCTAGCCAGCAAACAACATGAACACACACAGATCAGACTACAGTACCTCTGGCCTCCACTCTGCTATTTTACAACTGCTCACCTCCTTGTCTTATTTTCAGCTGTAGCGTCTGTCTCTTTCTCTCTCTTCTCTCTAGGTGCACACACATAAGCACAAACATTAAATATGAGACACACAAGAGATAAGAGCACACACACACACACACACATACATACACACAACAGGCATACACACACGACACACACAACATGCATGCACACACACATGACACATACACACACAAAAGCACACACACACATACATACACACAACAGGCATACACACACGACACACACAACACGCATACACACACACACGACACACACACACACAAAAGCACACACACACACACAACACCCATACACACATGCACACACATGTATACTGTAAATAGTACCCCTTATGAGAATTCTGTCTGCCATTGTGTTTGTTTTCCATTCTGGCCTCCGTAGAATCTCTCTTTGTTTTAGCTTACTTTCGATCCGTCTCTTTCTTTTTCTCTTTCTCTCTATCTCTCTATCTCTGATCTTGCCCCTCCTTCTCCCCCACTCCCCCTCTTCCCGGGATTGTGTTGTTGTGGCGCCGGTGGTCATGTGGGCATGGCTCTGTAGAGATGGGTTCCCTTTGCACCACCGACACCCTTCAGCCCGATAACCAAGCAGTAGACTCCGCCTCCTCTCCAGCCGTGGCCAATGGCGGAGCAGGAACAGAGGCTGCCGCTGGCAGTCTGGCTCCTCCCGCTGCCGGGGCCGCAGCCCCCAGTCCTGGCCAATCGGATCTCCTGGGAGGTCAGTAGGACATGGGAAACTTCTCCAAGAAGAGTTTTCCAAGAAAACGGCTGTGTGCCTTAAGACAAAAAGATAAACAAAAACAATCCATTTCTAAAACACTGTCAGATTTATGATCTGGCAAACCACTCCAATTTTTCATTTTAATTTGATACTATTTTTATTTATTTATTCGATGCATCAATTAATGCATTGGATTCACATCAGATGCAATGTATGCATTGCATCATTCAAAGCCAAAGTTCTTTAATTTGCTGTTTAGCTACTGTAAATATGCTTAGCCTCTGCTTTTCGCCAGTAGGGAAGGAAAATACCTCAAGCTAGCTTTAGCATTAGCTCAAGCACCCCTTTCCTCAAACTTAGTTGATCCAGTTATAGACCCTCCTGTTTCTTTCATTCCTGCACGCTCTTTCTCACTTACCACTTACCACCTGTCAATCATTTACGTTCAAGCACCTCCCCTCTCACACTCACTTATATCTTAGCATTTGCAGGAGTATATTTGATCCTGTGATCAGTGATGTAACTGTACAAAAAAGTATTTATTCTGTTGCTCAACATTTCAATGTATGAACAGCACTCATAGCTAGAATGAGCAGGGATTTTTCTTTTCTGAATGGAACATTCATTCATTTGGAAAATGTTCCTGTGCTTACATACTTCTATATGTGTTTGTGTCTAACAATGCATAAACACATCCAATACATACTGTATTGCATTATATTGTAATATTGGAGATTGGACTGCCATGATTTATGATATTATGTTAAAGACAAATTAGATCTGCCACGTGCAAATCCCTGACTGGTGTTTTTCTTCTCAATCCTGTAACTGACATTCACTCTTTTGCTGTCACCTTTTCTTCCATCGATCTTCCTCTTCTGATACCTCTCTGTGACCTGACCTCTGACACCTGACCTATTTGGGGCCATAGAGGCATTTGCCACACCAGCGCCTGAGGCCCCTGCTGCGGCTGAAGGCGGGGCTTCTGCGACCACACCCACTCCTGCTGCAGACGGTGCTGCTGCCTCTGGTGGGTGATAGATAGATAGATAGATAGATAGATAGATAGATAGATAGATAGATAGATAGGTGGAGGGATGAATGGATAGATAGATGATGTTAGATAGATGATAGATAGATGGATAGACAGACAGATAGATAAATAGATAGATAAATAGATGAGGGATGGATGGGTAGACAGATGATAGATGGATAGATAGAAAGATAGATAGATAGATAGATAGATAGATAGACAGATAGATACATGGATTGATGGATATAGTTAGATATGGGGGGTGGGCAGAGAAAAGGAGGAGTGATTAGAGGACAGCAGAGAAGAGAAGTAGATGCAATGTGGATGGAGTGCAGCAAGGTGGAGTAAGCAAAGAAGAAATGAAAGACAGAAGCTATATAGTCAATATACTTGGATGACTTCATTGTTCAGGAAAGAGGGGGCCTTTCTAAATCAAATCAGTATTACTGTTTTTGTGTGTGAGAATGTGTGTTTGTGTCTGTACTGTGTGTGTAGAACTGTGTGTGAGTATGCATCTGAGTATGCCACTTGAGTGTGCATTGATTGGATCAACAGTCTCAGATGTGCATCATCAAAGTCTTGATGGTGTTGCCATGGAGACCAGTGAGGTTGTTTGGTTGGTTTAATTACTGACCACAATTACAAGTACAAGTTTGCAGGCACAGTCTGTCAACATGCTTACAAATGCAGGAAAAAGAAGATCCATAGGAAGACAGGAAAGAATGACTTTCTTTTTTCTCACCAGCCCCTGGGTTTCTCTTTGTTCATGCGCTTCTGTTTTCCTGTTTAAACAAAGTTTTTGTTCTAGACTGAGTGAATGTGTACTTCCCTGTTGTAGATTGTCGTAACATGATTTCTGTCCAAGTAATTCCAGGCACATGGGGACATGCCAAATACACAGACCCATGTGTTGAATTTGTGCAACAGATCACCAAATATTTTGATTAGAAACAACTGTGGTGCAGGCTAATGGATTGGAAAATTGTGATGTCCCTGTCCCAGTCCCTGGTACAGCCACTATAAAGGCTTTGGCCAAAGTCTTGAAGTATTAACTAGATTCACTGTGGATAACAAGAAAAAGTGTTGGGAATTATAGTATGATATTCCTACATGTGTATTTTAATAACTGGAATGTGCATATAATTGCCAATGGATGTTTGGACCAATGGAATCATTTTCAAACTAATCTTATGGTGTGTGCACACCGGGCCAGCTTCAGAGAACTTACCAGGGTTTTGGCTGAAAGCTGCTCTGTTGCTGATTCAGCATGTAAACAAGATGCAGAGGTCCACGTATACCGCTCTGATTTGTGCCACAGACTCTGACTCAGACTCTCACTGATGGGCCTAAGAGGGAGACTACACTGTAATCTGTATAGCTTCTACTATATTCAATGGAACTGGCTACACCAGACATGGCAGCGCAGGGAACATTCTAGAAAAATGTCCCAGACACATCTAGTGTAACCCGTCAGATGTCCTACAGTGACCCTGGTGTGCGCACACTGTTTGTGTCATCAAGCTAGGTATAATTTGGGATTTTTGTCATTTTATATCAGGGATCCATCTTCATCATCATCCTCATCTTCCTCATTCCCACTCCACCTTTTCCCCACCCCTCTGACCTCTCTTCCCTCCTCCTTCTCCACAAAGACCCTTTCAACAGTGACCCTATCAAAGACCCTTTCAACAGTGACCCTATCAAAGACCCTTTCAGCAGTGAGTCCAAAGATCCCTTCAGCAGTGACCCCTTCTCCAGCAACAACCCCTTCCCCAGTGACCCCTTTGCCACCTCGGCCGGCCAGCCGGACGCAGCCCCGCAGCTCAACCTGTTTGCCCTGTCGTCTGCAGAGGGCTTCTCCTCAACGGCACACCCTGCTGTCTGCCCACCCACCTCCAGCAACCCAGTTCCTCCCGCTCCAGCTCCAGTGGCGGTGCAGTCAGCTGCCCCTACGATACAGCTCTTTGGTGGTAAAGGGCAGACTGACCTGGATGCAGTGCCTCATGAATGCCATGTGGGATGGGGTACAGTGGGTGATGTGTGGGAGGCACTGATCTTGACAGCTTTTGATTTGCAGTGGTTTGCAGTGTAGACAGTTACTGTATGTGCATCTAACTGGTCGCATGCTGAGTGCTGCTTCTCTTTTCCTCCTCTCGTTTTCTTCTATCTCTCCATCATCCCTGGCTCCTCTCTCTCTGCTCTCTGTCCTCCCTCTCTCCTTTATCTTTCATTTCTCTCTTTTTCCTCTTTTCACGGTCTCTTGTCTGACATCACACACACACACACACATTTTCTCCTGTGCTCTCAGAGCTGTGCAGTTCTCTGTAACCAAAAGTGCCTTCAGCTCCTTCCTTTTTTCACTCTACTTTCCTGATCCTCTTCTTTCTCTAGCTGGAAATGACCAAAGAGGCTTGTAGCATGTGTGCAGTCATGTTTGATGTGCATCTGTTGCGTGTTTGTTTTTATGCCTTCTCCATTTGCCACAAGTGCATCTTGTAGATGAATGTGTTTTGTGAGTGTGGGCATATCTACATTCTCTTCAGTACTGGTGAGTGTGTGTGTAACTGTGCGACATGATTCATGCATCCCTGTGTCTAGATCTGTTTGACTCAATGCCAGACTCTGGTGTTACCAAACAAGAACCAGCTACCAGCAATGACCTGTTTGCGACAGGTAGCCACACCTCTGTCTGTCTCTCTCTCACTCCTCTCTTCCTCTCTTTCCCCCTGTTTCAGCCCTCTCTTTTACTCTCTCACTCTCTCCTCTTGATCAGTCTATTTTGTCTCCTTCCAGCCCTTGATGATGGTGGTTTAAGGTGATCTAAATATGGCTGTCCCCTGGGGTTGACTAAAAGGGAGAGAAAGCCTTGGGTGCTTCTCTTTACCTCCCTCTTTCTCTCTCTCTCTCTCTCTCTCTCACACACACACACACACAGACAGACACACACTCTCTTTGTCTTTCTCTCTCTTGTCTTCCCTCCTTCTTATTGACTTCTTTTCTTCAAAGTTGTGTTTACCTAGAGAAGTTTTTAAAGCATGCCTATAAATTTGCCTCCAAGCTTTTGCATTTCCTAACTGTCGTTCTTCTGTGTATTGGTCATAACTGTTCCCTCTGTTTTTTTCTGGAATGGTTTCCTGGTTTTTCTGATTATTTTCAGTTTGATCTGTTTTCTCAACTGTGACTTTGATGGCTAAACTCACTTTGCTGCCTTCCTGCTGACTCATTGGTATTTTGGTGATTTTGTTGATTGTTTTCAAAAAAATATGTTATTTATGAATAAGTTATAAAGAAGTTATTAGAATTGGGGTCGGTTTTAATGTCCACTGTGTGTATGTGTGTTTGTGTGTGTTTGTGTGTGTGTGTGTGTGTGTGTGTGTGTGTCCTTCTCCAGACATGTTCTCATCCACATCTGCCCCAGTACTGTCTGCCCCTGGGGGAGCAGCCACAGACTTGTTTGGGGGTGGGTAACCACGGCCACAGCATGAGGGCATAGGCTTTGCCTTTCTTTTGTGTGGGGGATGTTTTGTGAACAAAATAACCTCTCTAACAGATATCCCAACAAAATGTGATGATGTGAAGACTTTAGTATGTTAACCTCTGAATTACAATATTTTACATCAAAAAGCTCCTCAACCATCATGGTCATAATCATTATTCATCATTATCACAGGAGTCAGGAGTGCTACCTTCTGTTTTCAAGGATCCTGTCAGTGCTTTAAAGAGATACCAGGCAACATTTCTAGGTTAATTTACCCGCTTTGTCACTTCGATGGTTAAATGGCTCATTACGGGGTGAATGAAGTCTCTCTTGGCACCCTCTGTCGCTAAATCCCACAGTTACATATCGCAGGCTTGGTTAAAAAAGGGTTAAAAATTGCAGGCTTGCCTGATACCGCTTTAAAAATACATTTGCAACATTGATTCATCCTTATTTAGTAGGGATTGGTTCAGATGGTTATTTCAGTTTCACTCTTCACTGGTCTGTTCTAAATGAAAAGAGATGCATCAAAGTAGCTCTCTCATGTCAGCATCAATATGGCTGCACTAAAACCCCAACTCTAGTTGGAAAGCTCTACAAGTGTTTGAGGAGCTTCTTGCTAGAATCAATTCCCAGGGACATTTCAAGGTATTGTGAGTCCTTGACATCTGTGAGTGGCACTACAGTATGAGCTTTCTGTTGGTGAATTGAGTGGCTCTGGTTTCTTTATGCACGCAAATGCCCTTGAGAACATTTTTAGGATGTTCTAAGTGTGTGTGTGTGTGTGTGTGTGCGTGCGTTTGTATATGTGTATAATGTGTGTGTGTGTGTATGTTCAATCTCAGTCTCTGAGAGGTCTCTCTCTTCCTTTTAGTGTTTCTTAGCCTTGAGCTGAAGGCACTCACTCTAAACCCTTCTCTGCCCTCATGCTGCGCTGTCGGACTCTGCTGCTGCTGGTCTCTCGGCTGTGGGTTTGTGGGGACTCACACTGTCTGGTCCTCAAACAGCCCCAGCAGACTCAGCAGGTGGTGAGGCCCAGCCTGCCGCCACCGCAGCTTCGGCTGGAGGGGACCTGATGGCCGGTAAGTGTGCTGTCAGCTTCAGCGTCATATATAGCCACACATAACATAACATAACATAACATAACATAACATAACATACAGTGTTGTATGGATATGGCATATAACAGACACACATAACATAACATAACATAACATAACATACAGTGTTGTATGGATATGGCATAGACTGTATTGTACATCATATTGTGTCTGTAATTTTGAAAGAGTTGACAGCTCTCACACCTGAAAACATGTTTTGTGACATGTAAGAGCTTACAATGACATGTTCATTGTACGCCTGACCTCATAAACCAATGCATTAAAGTGTCTCATTGGTTTTGTTTAGTCATGTGTTTGAATCACATTGGTTGTGTGTCTTTGTCCAGAGAATATGGGCTGTGTGTGTGTGTGTGTGTGTGTGTGTGTATAGGAGTGAGAGAAAGAAAGAGAGAGGGAGAGAGAATGAGTTCAAAGTCTTTTTTATGTGCTTTTTGGCTTCTTTAAAAGCGATGTCTGTCTGGATTGTTCTTTGTGATTTTGTGATGTGTGTTTGGTGTGTCGGTCCTTATGGAGTCCTCATTGAGCAGTGGAGAGAGTGCTGTGTTTGTGGGATTGATTTCAGATAGGTCATATACTACTGTTTGCCTTTTGAGACTGTGCAGTTTTTTTCTTTGAATCCACCTGCAACCTCATTCAACACTGCAACCGCAAGGATGCAACTGATTGTGTGCTTCAGCCTGCCCATCATGTTTGTTCTCTTCCTATGTGTCCATGCTTTAATCTGTAAACAACAACAACAACAACAAAACAAGAAAAAAATAGAAATGCTTTGATCTCAAAAACGGCTCTATCCTCTTTGCTCACCTCTTTCCTCCTCTCTCCTTTTCCGTAAAAACATCATTGCTCTTCCATGCTCTCTTCTTTATCTCTCTCTTCCTGTTTCCTTCCTTTCTTTTTCTTCCCTTTGTCCCCTTTTACTCTTTTTTCACTCTTCCTTTCTCTCTTCTCTCTCTCTCCATCTGCCTTTTGGTCTGGGTCATTGCTTGCTTCCTCCTGTTGCAACCGGTGAGTTATGGCTTAACTCGCAAGCTGCTACTATCCCACAGTGCATTGCTGCACTGCGGCCTAAAGCTTCATGTACCCCCCTGTAGCTCTAAAAGGAGACTGCTTTTTAAAATGAGTGAATCAGTGGATGGATGGAATGATATGTAGATGAATGGATGGATGGATGTAATAAGTACAGGATGGATGAGGAAAAATATAATTTTTTTTTCCCTCAGCTGCACTCTGCCTATTCAGAGAAATCTGAATGTGAATGCCGTAGTTATGCCTAGTATTTGTCTAGACGCCCCTTAGTTGAGTCTTAGGGAAGAGTACTGAAGTAGCTAGTGAGTGTACAACAGTGTATGTAGTTGTGGTTTTGTGAAACTGGTGTTGTGCTGTGCATTTGTAATGTCTTTTGTGTTTTGTATAGTGAGTGTCAGTTGTTGGTTATGTGAGAACATGGTTTACTGTGCAGCCAATATTTTAAAAAATCTTGTTGGAAATTATATAGTGAGTAATTAGTGTGATTAAATATACGAATGTAAATATTAAGCACTCCTTATTTTACCAACAATATTTGTTCTATTATTTGTTGTCTAAGGCTGTGTCTCTCCTCACCTCTCCTCTCTCTACCTCTCTACTCTATTCTACTCTACCCCCCCCCCCCCCACACACACACACACACACACTCCCTCTTTCTCTCTGTCTCCATTGCTTCTCTAAGCCTTTGATGGACTTGGTGATGTTCTCATGCCTGCCATAGCCCCTCAGCCTGCTGGTGCACCACCCATGGCTGCATCTCCTGTCAAGCCAGACTTGGATACCACCATGGCTAACCTAGCCAGCAGTGAGTATTAAACACACACACACACACACACACACACACAGACACACACACACACATGCACATGTGCACACACAGCCTCCCACTGCCTAACACACATGCACACGTGCACACACACTAGATTATTCAGAGCTTTTACATTAGTATATACATAGGTATAAGTGGACGTGATTACAACTTGCTGGTATGTTTTGCCACTTAATGTATCGCTGGATTGACTGAGGCTTCCCTTTTCTCTTCTGCAGATCTGTCCATGGGGAACCAGAAACCGTAAGCTTTCTGTTAAAGTTGATCTCTCTCTTCCCATATATGAATGATATGAATCTGTGTTTTTGGTGGCATAGAAGAGCTCTTTCTACATGGATAGCTTTTTGGCACTCTGGTGGTTAAGGACCTCCAATGAAGTAGAATGAGTTCCGGCTTGAGGTGATCCCATTTCATTTTCCATCGAGTGTCGTAGTGACATATGAATGAACACTCGGAAGTGAGAGAGTTTGTACATAGCATGCATGTTGCTCAGACAGTTTCAGGTTAAAGTGATGTCTCTGGTGAGTTGAGGAAGTGAGTCTTGTATGTACCGGACACCAGCTAGCTTAGCTGTGCGCGTAAAACATTACTAGTCCTCCATCCTGACACTTCAAGAGCCTCCTAGTCAGTTAACTTGGAGTTGGTTGACTGGTTGGGGTGTACACCTCCCGATCTGAGATTGCTGTTGTTGTGGGGTCACAGGTTTAAACCCTGGGGTGCACTGCACAGGACAACCTCTGTTATATTTACACAACTGTTACTTTCACCTTCTACAGTAAAGCCTTTGCAAAGTCCCTCTAAGGAAACTCCCTTCACTTAGCCGGCAACTTGGAACACCTTTTGGCAGCTATTTGTAATTAACAAGACCAGGCCCTATCAAAATTAATGGGGAGATATTCAGAACTCCTAATCTACAAGTTGTACTGACTTTAAAAAGTGTATCGTGCGAATCCTTGTTTAAGTCTGATTGAACAATGTCAAAATCTGTAGCTAAAAAAGACATTATTTAAAATTTGCTCACTCCACCTGTGGCAACATGGCTATCACCATGGTGACAGAGATGGTAAACAAAACGTTAACTGTCAGTCACTGCAGGGTAGGACTTCCAGTTTCTCAACTCCACCATCTTTGTGTTATGAATGGCCGCAATATATTTCTGTGCGGAAACTTTTTAAGCGATGTGTCTCCTCTTATATAAGTGTCTCTGCCCTTAGGTGTAAGGTTCCAGAGGAAGTACTGTATACAACAAATGGCAAAGTGTCACATCTAATTGTACTGCAGGATAGTATTTAGTATTAGTGTGGGCTTCGTGTTTGTGTAGACTATTCTTGGGCTGTTTCAATCTGCTTCAGTCTTATCAGTTATTCACATTGGCAGCTTTCATTTTGATGGTCTGCTATAGCTAGAACTTAAGTGTGAATGATTCATTGATCAGACATTGATTCATTTTAGTTGTCTGACAATGGCTAACCATATAGTAACTGACAATCATGATGACACAAGGTAAAAGAAATGTTAAATTGTCAACCTCTGATTGGTTGATCTCCTCTCTTCTCTGATAGGGCGGATGGTGCAGCAGGCGGGGCCAACTGGCAAGCTCCTCAGGTAGCTCCTCCACAGTGGGGCAGTCCCATGGTAAATGTTATGTGTCATAGGGCTGGAGCATGGTGTTGACTTGACGAGCATGGCATGGAGCCTATCACGCGCCTTCCCTTCGCCTGACTCCTATGGGCTGCTCCCATCATGTCATTTGAATGGGGCTGGGAAAGGCGGGACTTCTTTCACTATTTTCCTTTCGTCTCTACTGGAGATGTAAGGAAAAGCAAATGCTCCCAATCTGAAAGTGCTCCACAGACCTGTAGTTAGACACCCTTATCATTCACTCTGTAATCCAGATTTTCAGCAGAAAGTGCACTTTATACATACAAAAAACCCTCTTTAATATACTGCAGTGTGTTTCAGTATACACACAGTACTGATCCACAGTACACTGTAGATATATTTTATTTTTTGTATGGGTTTCCACTGCCTCTATACTCTTCCCATGCTTTGATTGGCCAAGGCAGCCATTTCAACATTTTCTGGAAAGCATTCTTTTTCTTCCAGAACTTTTTGTTAAAATACAGTTAACTCGTTAAGAAAGCTTAGTTAAGGATAAAAATGAGACTATAAACTAAAACAACCACCTCTCCAGTCTGTGTTGTTACTAGTCGTGTGCTTGAGTGTGTCTCTGTGTGTGTGTTCTTGAGTGTGTGTGTGTGTGTGTGTGTTCCTGTGTGTTCTATGTTGCAGTGTGTGTTGTGTCTTAGTACCAGTGCTGTGTTGTCTCTGTGTCAGTAACGTCCCCTCCCTTCCTCTCCCTCCTCCCCAACCCCTTTTGTAGCCTGGGCCCATAGGGGCCTCGCCTTATATGGGGTCTCAGCCTCCATTTTGCATGGTAAGAAACATGAACAGCCTCTCCCCTGGAATGCTCTCCCACTTCGGCTGACATTTTGTAACCATTTTGTTTCTTCCTCTCCCCTTCCCTTTTTACTATCACTCTCGCTCTTCTCTTTCTCTGTTCTTCTTCTTTGCTTCCTCTACTATTTCTCTGTCCCTTTCTGTCTCTCTGTCTCACTTTCATTCTTTCTTTGTCTCTCCATCTCACTTTCATTCTTTCTTTGTCTCTCCATCTCACTTTCATTCTTTCTTTGTCTCTCTGTCTCGCTTTTTTGTCACGCAGCCAGGGGCACCCGGTGCTGGAGCTCCCATGATGCCCGGCTCTCCCATGATGTTCCCCCAGCAGCCCATGATGAGGCCGCAGTTCCCCGCCACTGGGGGTGCTGCACCAGGAGGACCGGTAAAACACACACACTCACACACACACACACACACAGACACTTTTTAACATCACTTCTATGCTTAACTGGCTGGTGTAGCCGCTTTATGCGTTAAACCCAAGCACATGCATGCACATGCACACACACACATTCATGCACAAACATATACACATGCACAAATACATACTTACTGCCATGTCTACCGTGTGTGTGTGATGCTAGTGTCTACTGAGAGACTTGCTAAGGTGTGTATGTGTGTGTGACTAACACCCTGTAGATGAACCCTGCTTTGGCTCAGAGTCCCAGGAAGCCCCCACCCCCCAAAGACCCCCTGGCTGACCTGAACATTAAGGACTTCCTATAGAGTACCTATAGAACCTCTCAGGTAAACAGTCTTTCACCTCCCCCTTCATACGTCTCTCCAACCACATACCACACACACACACACACACACATTCCTCTGTGCAGTACTATAAACCTTCACCTTGATCTTACCTTAATACAGCAGTTAAGCTCTGAATCATATGATGTGCTATAGCTGTTTCATTGCAGTCACCACAGATGTGTCCTTAGACCCCAGTTGAAGTCTCTCTATTTTTCTCACCTTAGACTGAATAGAAATCAGTTGAGATTATTATGTATACTGGTTATGTAGTGTACTGTTATATTATAAGAGTGTATTATTATTCTTATTATTATACAATTTGTAAATGAGTTATTCACTGTTTCTCTTTCTTTCTGTCTTTCCTTTCTGTATGTCTGTGTGTCTGTCTGCCTTCCTGTCTGTCTGTTGTTGTCATTGCAGTAAAACTGATAGGAGCCCTGTTGATATGGATGTGTGTTTTCTCTCCCTCTCTCTCTCTGGTCACCTGCCCCCCACACCCCACCCTTTCCCTTTTCTCGCCCCCTTCTCTGTCTAATGTTGTAGCACAAACAGTGAATGTGAACCTGTATATGTGTGATTGTGTGTGTGTATTTTAATGTCATCCTTTACTTCGGTCAGTGGAAAATGAATTAAAATTAAGCAAAAATGAAGAAAAAAATAAAAGAAAATCATGTTTAGCTATGGTGCAGTCACATCTGGAGTCTGCTGCCCTGGGGCCAGAGGTAGTTTGTATCTTCCATAGGCTTCTTTGTGATGGGGGGCTGGAGACGCTGGGTGGCTTGGGGAGGTGTGTTTTCTCTGTGGACAAACAAGTAAACCTGTAAACAATGACATAAACCATGTTCAGTGTGTGTGTTAATCTCATGGAGCCCACCCTCTGTTATTGTGATGCGGACATTTCACTTTGTGTAGGCCCCTTCTCTCTCTCTCTTTCTCTCTCTCTCTCTCTCTGTCTCACACACACACACACACACAACCACAACCACACACACAACCACACACACACTCATACACAAACTCACCCTAGCTAGCACATGGCAGGGAATCACTTACTCTTTCACTCTACAGTTCTCTGGGGTTCTTTGTTGGTTCCTTTTAAAAATATATATGGTTCTGCACAAGTCCCGCTCAATGTAGAGTTCCATTTGATGGGGATCATTACTGTTGAGCATTTCTGATGAGTTTCTGCTATAGCCAAAATGAAGGTCGGTGGAACTCTTTCAGAAGAGGGTACTTGAAGTTGAGCCATCTGAAGGGAACTAAATGAAGGGTCTTTTTCTTTCTCTAAGCGAGCACCAACGACTTGAGAAGAGAACTAAAGTCCCCATGATGTTCTCAAGCCCAGGTTCTTTTCTGTTTTTTTTTTTATTTTATTATTATTATTATTTTATTTCTTGCTCCTCCCCTACCCCTTTTCCTCACCTGAATGTGTGCTACACGTGTCGTGGTCGACACTCCACGTTATGCATTTTAGACTTTATTATGTTGAGAAAACAATGCAGATATCTTTTAGTCTTTATTTTGAATTGAAATTTAAAAAACAACAGTGTTTCATATATTTTAGTTCCTTCGTTCAAAATGCTTAGCATAGCAGAAAGAAGCGGAAATGCTGTATCCCCAATGTGTATATAAATATATCTATATTCAAAAGACTATTAGCCTATTGGATGCATCCCCCACCCCCACCCCTCCTGTCCTCAGCTCTGCAGTGATCAAGGTGACAGTGTTCAGTGTCTGGCTGCTTCCCAGTTATCAGCAGCAGTACACACCTGCCATATCAGAGACTGTTGACCCTGTGACTGGAGGATGGAAGCATAACTGGATGTTCAGTGTTTTGTTTCTGTATTTCAAAAAAAAACTGTGGTGAAATGTTGAGAACAGATCAACAAAAAAACAAAAAAAGAATAAAGGGGAAAATGTGTTCCATGAATGACTGCTTTTGGTTGTTTTATTGTTATTTTGTTTTCTTTGATTTATTGATTTATTTTGTTAACTCTTGAATAACCTAGCTCCTGAGCCTAAGTGCATGTGCATACTGTTGAAATACAATAAAACAGTTATCTGAAGAGACAATAAGAGAAGCTACTTATTCTTTTGATGTGTATGGAGTGTTAATTGCATGTAGGTATTATATTAATACCATGATGGTCATGGTTACAATCAACGCTCTCTAAAGAACCCATAATATAGCCTATAATAGTGTGTTTTCTTAGCAAACTAATTTGTCCACCCTCTTTGAAACGGGAAGAAGTGGTGATGCATTTATTCTTATATGTTGTTAATGTCACATAGTTTAGAAAGACTTGACCTTTGGTAAACGATTCAGCCTAAGTATTTTGAAAAAAGAAAATACGAGGACAAGTAGCCTGGCCTATGAAAATGAGGTAGCCTATCCGTCCGTGAATTTGAAGAAATTCTATTTTGTAAGCCAAAGCTTAAAATCTAGCCAATGGACTGCCAATTAGCCAACTGGCAACGGCAGTCCTCTGCATGTTTTCTACATTCAGAAATTTGAAACAGTCTAGCTAACTGGTCACCCACAGCAGAAGAGCATAAAGTTTGGCCTGCTTTTACGCGTACAATGTACGCGTAGTGTCGTTCTGTTGATGATAACCGTGAAGCCTGATTATTTCTCAAGAATTTCGTCTGATTATTGCTCAAGAATATTAGGATATTCAATGGGATACTAGGCCGCCAATAGACTAATCAAAGGCATTTTTTGCAGGAGTGCCACGTTCATTTACACTCAAGTTTTGGACAGAGATAAAGCTATTTGAAGACACAAAATGTAGCCTAGGTCTTTTCAAGAACAGGTTTGTGAACAGGCGTTGCTCTCCAAGGTCCTGATTGTTCAAAAGGGTTAACTTTTCTTTTTAATAGGCTCGATATTTATGTATGTATGTATGTATGTATGTATGTATGTATGTATTTATTTATTTATTTATTTATTTATTTTTATTTATTTTCTTTCAATCCGTGCTTAGCATACGCTAACAACAAATAAGAAATTTGTCACCTTGGTTACATTCTTTCGCCTACAATTTTAAGAAGTTTTAGTAGGCTACGTAACAACAATAACTACAACCAGAAGTAGTATTGAATTGTGGCGTTGCATTCGGATGACATCTTTGGTGTTGTTGCGTTTAATGTGTGTGCCTACAAGAAATATTGCCATTCACACCAGCGACTCGTGAGAGGGAGAGACAGACTTTTTAGAGACACATTTCAGCTAAACAAAAACGTACTGGGCTATCAGTTTATGGCATGAGTAAGCCCGACAGTGATAATCGGGACTGTACACCCAGTTCTCACCCTTTCACCTCGTCTCCAGAGGAAAAAACAGCGACTCCGTCCGAAGAGGTCAAGGTAAGCCTACTCAAGGGTGAAGGCGCTGCGTTCTTCGTGGAAACTAGTGGTTTGAAGTCTGTCGCAGCAGCTTCTGAAGAGGCCAAGCACGAGGATTCTCAGAAAAAGTACAGTTGCTGCAACGAATTACGAACTGGAGTCAGCGTGGATGGGAGGTCATTTGTTCTAAAACCAGACTTTATTGGATCTTCTTATCCCACTAGATTTGAGAACCTTTCACCAGGGTGAGGAGTTTTATAGACTTTCAACCACGTAAATGAATTTACTCTGTGAAGCAAAAACGTGCACAACTTCGTTTCAGTTTTGCTAATTTTATTTACTTTTTGACAGGGATCATACTAAGTGGTGGGACAGCTACCATATGAAGTACGGATATTTCTTTGAGGATGAATTCAGCCTTGACCTGTCTTTTAAGGTTGGGCTCTTGTCCTTGGCTATTCTTATTTTGATTATCAGGAGGGACTGGTGTGTGTTTGTGTGTGGAGTCACCAGTCTCCTGACATCTGTGTTAACAAATGTGAAACAGGGGGTTTATATAGAGTGCTTACTTAAGGATATTTACATTCACAAGAAACCAGCTGTTAAAAACTATGGTACTGATGTCTTTTAGGGCAACCAAGAGAAGGAATCAGATGATTTCTCTGATTATTCTGATGGTGAAGAGGCAGGGACTTCCATCTCTGCCAACGTGAGTGCAGATATAACAACTGTGGATTGTTAAATATAGCAGTCTTGATTGACCAATATTGACTTTTAACAATATTGAGATTTATTCTAGTCAGTAACCAAAATGTAGTCTAGTTAAAACAAGTGTGGCCTATTCATCATGTGACATTGTCAAGAGATCAAATGCCATTTATATGAGGTAGGTATGATATAAATAAAGTTTGATATTTTCTGTCATCAGCAGCTGGTCCATCAAGAGCCCCATGTGGAAATCACACAAAGTCTTGTGATGTAAGTTTCAAACAGTTTTGTTGCTGCCACCGTTGTTGCTGTTACAATATTGTTTTATGTTTTATAACCTACATGGTCCCTTCCAGTCACATTACAGTAATGGTCCCCAATCCATCATTATTGCAGCTGTGACCCCGGTGTGATGGAGTTCTATCACATGGCCATGTCTGAGTGGAGCCGTTTTCTCCAGACAGAGAAAGTTCCGGAGGAAGACGGGCCTGGGCTGTGCTGGGGGCTAATGGCTCTAGCCTGCAAGACAAATGGAGTAAGTAGGGCTCTCCAAAAATTAATGTAAACACACACACACAAACACACACACACACACACACACACACACACACACACACACACACACACACACACACACACACACACTCTCTCTCTCTCTCTCTTTATGTATGTGTGTGTGTGCGTGTGTGTCTGTGTGTGGTGTGTGTGTGAGTGTGTGTGAATATGGTAGGTCTCATTTCAAGTCTCATTTTCTAAAGAAGTGTCCAGTTTTATTTCACGTCAGTACGTGCATCTTTCAGAATTGAGCAGTAAACAAAACATTTGTTTGTTCTTAATAAAGAAAATCTCAAGAGGTCTTAGCAAAAAATAGTATAATGATTTTGTTAAAAACAAGACACATTGTTCTGTACAGATGGTCAGTGGCAGAGATATTGGTGAGCTGCTGCTACAGAAAATCAACAGTTTTGAGAAGAGAATTTACAGTGCTGGGACACAAACCACCAGCATCGTTATGCTCCTTGTTTCTGGCAAGCATGAGGTATGCCCTCCCTAGTCCTCTATAAATGGACTGCATTTATATAAATGGTAAATGGACTGCATTTATATAGTGCTTTTCTACTCCCACCGGGAGCAATTTGGGGTTCAGTATCTTGCCCAAGGACACTTCAATGGGGGCAGAGTGGGGCTCTAACCTGTAACCCTTTGGTTGCCGAACAGCACCTCTACCACCTGCGCCACCACCGCCCCCTCTATACTGTCTATAACAGATGTATGTCACACACAACATGCAAATCAAGCTTAGAAGTATTTTATCCCCAATATGATTGCTAAAACTTTTAGAGAAAGGGCAGACCTGATTTCACAATTGTGTATTATCAGAGACACTTATATAGGTATGATGTACTTAATATAATGTGGATGTATGTACAAAATGTATCCAGGTTAAACAATCACCTGTTTTGTAGGAGGCTCTGGATCTTGCCATGGACAGAGGCTTAATGGACCATGCCTTCATTCTGCAAAGCTTTCTGGGAAAACAGCCATCTCAGTGGATAAAAGGGTAGGAACGATTTGATAGGTCACTAAAAATAATAATTAGCCCACGATATTACATTATTGTAGAATATACAATTTGTGACCACACTGTTACCAGTCTTTCTTTCTTTGGTCTTTCTCAATGCCAAACAATATACTGTAACATTTATGATTCCGTTTTTAGTGTCATTGACCGCCTAGGTAAGGATCCCCTGAAAACCTTTTATCAGGTCCGGTTGGGTGAGATGCCGTCAGTAGCCTCTGTGAGTGCCTACAGTCACGCCTTTTCATGAAAGTCATGTGATACAGACAATTGCCACGTGTCCAGTTAGACTGAAATTTTGGTGCATGGATTTTTGCAGGCATGTGGTGACCTGAGCTGGGGAGATTGGCGGCTCCATCTAGCCATTGTTTTGGTCCACTCATCATGGTTTGGTTGTCGCCAGGAGGCTGTTGATATGATGGGTGAAACACTGGGTATGAGACTACACGACACATGAAACCTTTAGCATCTAGAATATATAGTTTACCCAAATACCAAAATGCTAGCATTTCAGTCACATTATTGTCTTTCCTGGCCTTTCTTCCTTGACCTCACTGCACAGCATCTAAAGGATTGACCTGTGCAGCTCAATTCTGCCAGATGGTTCTGGAGTTGGAGCCTGAGTCCCTCAGACAGACTGCCGTGGCTCACTTTGGAAGAAAGTGGTTGGATGTGTTCCGCAAGCTCCACTGGGAGTCTAACATGGAGGTCATTCAGGACACTCAGGGACTCCAGTCTGACTCAGTACCCTCACTACCTAAGGAGATGGAGGCTTGTGGTGAGGCAGAACTAGTGGAGAATGTGGTCACTGGTTCAATGGGAGAAACTGCTGCTTTTAGTGATGCAGGCATGCTGAGCCTGACCACTGACCCCACCACTGATGTTACACTGGACTCACCTACCACAATGAAGAAGACCATTTCCTTTGATGACGCTGTCCCTGAGATTGTTGGCAAGGGAAGCATTGCATCTCTCTCTGAAGACGAAGCCAGCCAGGATGTTGGACCTGTGGATGGAGCTGTCCCTCAGACTGTTAGTGAGGGAAATGTTGACCCTCTCTCTGAGGATGAAGGCAACCAGCTCATTGGACCTGTTCTGCCTACTGTGCCTTCAGACGAAAGACAGCCATTAAATGATGAAGTGCCTGACCTTGCACCGCAGACACAGGATGATGGAGCAGACAGTGGAGATACTCCCTCTAAGATCAAGGAAACCAGACAGAAATCTACTAAATCTAAGGTTCGTATCTACAATAATAGACTATCTGACAGAGATTGTTATGCCTGTATCGTGTGCTTGTCTCTAAATGATGGTGTGATGTGACTGAATACTCCCTCTGAGATCAGGGAAACCAGGCAGAAATCTACTACATCTAAGGTTTGAATCTACAACAGCACAATATCTGACACCAATTGTTATGCCTGTACCACATGCTTGTCTCTAAATGATAGTGTGATGTGACAGACTTTTTTTTCCACTTCTTTTTCAGAAATCCTGGTTTAGATGTTTCGCCTGCTGCTGTGAATGTTTTGGCAAGAAGGAAATAGATTACATCTGATTCTCAAACATTTGAAACAGTAAGTATATTTATATATTCATAATATTTATTAATGATTTTTTTTACCAATGCTCTTCTGAGGGTTTAAAATAATCACAGTAAACACTTTGTTTACGTTATTCTCTCTCTCTCTCTCTTTAAAGACTGTTCCAGTGTTTTAACAGAGAAGAAAGGGAGGTTAACCCCACCTGCTCCAAATTATATGAATGGACTTTATTTTTTGAAAGCAAATAAACATTTTATTGCACAAACTAACAGTGTCTTATTTTATGTTGGCTACTGGAATCAATCATAAGACAACACATACTGTCTACTGCATCCACTGAAAGGATCTTTGGTATTGTGGTCATGATACAGGTTTACCGAGATAGATCCAAGGGTTTTATAGACCTTAATAGACCTTAGACTTAGTAAATGACCTACTTGTGAAAAATAATTTGATAATGCTATACAGACTTCACCAAAATGGAGATGCTTACGAACTGACAATCATGGTCAATCCATTCTGTCCTCTTTTGATAAGGATAGGCTCATTTTGGTTCTGTGACACTTTTTTCATCTGTTCTGTCCCAGACCTAATTTAATTTCTCCATTACTGTTTTGTCATGATAGATTTTCAGTTACCCATATCACCTGTCTTCTCAGATGGCAGTAGGCTCGTGGTGGGTTAATACAATGGCAAACTAAATTCTGGCAACAATTAAAGAGTTAATAATCACAAATATTCCTGTACATGCCACGCTCTGTATTGACTGTGACAAGCTGCAGCCCTACAGTACACTAGCAAGCAAGTTGTAAGAATATTACGACACTTGCACTCCTTCTCAGCAGGCAGCGCTGTTGTCATATTTTCTTTTGGACCCCTCAGGTGGAAGACACGTATTCACTGAGGAAGTCTGTCGGTTTGCTGCAGTTCCTGGTTATCTGTGCAGGTTATATTTTCGTAGTGTAGCTGTTTACTGTTTCCTGTTAATGGGTAGATAGGCATTATTGTGAAAGATGACCAAGTCGAAGGAGAAAAACAGAGAGAAAATTAGTGTGGCCAGTGAGGTTAGTAAATCAAATCATGACCGATGAACACATGCTACAGTGTTTTGACCTGATTAACGTGATGTCTCAGATGTAACGTTACAGCATATATATATATATATGTTGTATATGTATATATATGTATAAATCGGACAAACTGTGTTGACCTGTCTTATAAACAATCACTGGATTGAGGAGTTGTGTGTATATCCGTAGATCGATCGAATAGAAGAGCGCAAGTCGCGATGCAATGACATCCTTGAAAGAGCGGAGTTCAGACGCAGGAAGGAAGAGCTCTCAGATGAAGACGGGTAAATATGACAAACACCAGTAGGTTACCAGTGTTGAGAGGATATTAAGCCACGTCAAAATGCCTCTACGTGTGATCCAGCTATGAGTATAAAAAATGTTTTCCCCCTGTCCCGGGCAGTAAGCTTTTGGAGGATGAGATGACGCTGATGGCAGAAAGAATACAGAAATATGGTGAGACACGTTCCGGGACTTAGCCTTCGTTGAGCACGATAGAAAACAAGCTCAACTCCATTTTAATGATAGAAGTGTCAAATCTGCACCCAAGGCACCCACTTTGATTCCATTTCTTTTATCAGATCGAGAACTGGAGGTCCTGAGAGGGGAGAACCGGAGGAACATGATGCTCTCTGTCGCCCTATTGGCTGTCAGCGCTCTCTTCTACTACACTTTCATCTACTGAGGAAAAACGACTGGCAGACCAAATAAAAGCCAACTTGTCTTGGCCTTGTAATCCTCCATCGCCTAAATGCCATTTTGCATGAACTCTTTCGTGGGACTTCTGGAAAACTGGAACTTCACAAATAAGTTTTCTCTCAGAGGTTGCATTCATCCATTCACCCATTTGGACTTTAACTTTCAGGAACTCAATGACCAGAGACATGGGATTCCGACTCCCCTGCCAAAGACCAAAAGCCTGCACTTACACAAATTGAGTACCCAGTCATTTATATGTTTGCACCAAATCACAGATTCTATTTTCCTAGGATTTTGGCTGAAAATATACTTTGACTAGATCAAATGATAATCCAATATTGTAGGTTTTAGTTTAGATATACATTTTCCACGTAGCATGTAGGTACCACTTACATAATTTGCCTTCATTGACTTTACAGCAGTAGTCAGTGTTTGTGTGACTTTGTCTTTCTATATGACTGGGATTAATATGTCTGTGTGAATGAAAAAGTGCAGCACTGAATGTATGAGTCTTGTATGACTTGTATATTTACTTTCCACATTAACAAAATGGGTCAACTTTTATGAGACAAACTGCAAAAGGCCACTTTTTTTACACATTTATTTTCTGTGGGACTTAGGCATCACTACATCTTGTTCTGAAATGAAAATGATCCACTCAGCATAAACAGGCCCTCATGAGGGAAATAAAAACAGGGGAAAAAACGAAATCGTTCAGTTTCCTTTATCCTCAATTATTAGGTCTATTATTATTACCTTTTAGCTCCCATAAACAGGGTTAAAAACAAAATGGACTCACTGGGGGATGTGTCTGAACATAAGACTTCACTACATCTTGTTCTGAAAGGGAAAAGACCCACTCAGCTTAAACAAGCCCTCACGAGGGAAATAAAAACAGGAAAAAAAAAAACGAAATCGTTCTTCAGTTTCCTTTATCTTCAATTATAAGCTCTATTATTATTACCTTTTAGCTCCCATTAACAGGTTTAAAAACAGAATGGACTGACTGGGGGATGTGTCTCAACATAAGGAACACACTGACTAAACTTGCATGAAAAAGAAAAGTTAAAGGTCATAGGAACACACAGGAGGAGAGACAGACTGTCAGACAGACAGACCAAAATCTGAGACTACTCACTAGAAAGACACTATTAAAAAAAAGTGACATAAGAGATGACAGACTCCAGTCCTCACTGCAGCAAGAACTCAGCAGGGAGATGCTCCTTACACACCTCTTTGCAGCACACAGGCATAACAGAGATGCTTTAAAGCCTTACGGGCAGACACCTCACTGGACTCCGACAGAACATAAAGGTGGTATAGAGAGACAGAAAAGAGACTCTCTACATGCAGACAAAAAAGAAAGATGCTAGGCAGATGCCTTACTGCAGCGCATAGACAGAACAGAGATGCTACAAAGGACTGACAGACACCTCAATGCACTCAAACAGAACATAAAGATGCTACAGGGACATGGATACCTCACTGCACTCAGGACATAAAGATGCTAGAGGGACATATCTCACTGCAGGCAGACAGAACAAAGCACAGAGACAAGACACCTTGCTGCAGGCAGACAGAAAAGAGAGATGCTAAAGAAGTATGCAGTGATAGACAAGGGGGCATCATTACCAGAACTGACCCATGTCATGTCACAGAGAAAGACTGACCAACTACCTCTACTACAACATGAAAACAGAGGCAACGATAATTCAACGCATTTGCAAACTCATTCCTGAACACAGTCTCCTGTCTCAGTCCCATGATCCTCTGTAAACACACACACACACACACACACACAGCATGGGGTCATGCTTCATGAATAACAGATGTGTGCAGACTTGTACCAAAGCACCAGGCTATGGGGCCAGGGCAACACATCTGACCTACTGTCATCGGACTGACTGATACACACACACACACACACACACACACACACACACACACACACACACACATAATGTGAAGTTTCTGTCTAATAAGGTGGACTACAAGCAAAAGCAGCATGCATCGCTAAAAGGTTATCTCTTGCTTGATTTAAATGATAAAGACCGTTGTCCACTGCACTCTGCACACTGCATGTGTATTGGTGTGTGTGTTTATGTGTGTGTGTGTGTGTGTGTGTGTGTGTGCTTGAATGGAAGTCAGACCCAGTTGACAGTGCATGTGAATGATGTTACAGTAAGAATATTGTTGCTGTGTGGTTTCAGTGTTGGTAATGTTGGTGGATGAAGTCCAGCAGGTGTTCTTTGGAGAGCTTTTCAGGGTCAACTCTTGTCTGGGAATCGTGAACTTTGACCCCTTCCTCCCACGCCCAGAAGATTCGCTCCTTATGGCAGACACTGAAAGTGACACAAACAGGTATACACTTATAAAAAAAGAACAGACCTACAGTGAACAGACATTCTATTCCTATTCAGTGCATGAGCATTCTACGTATATTTCATACATTTTGTTAACTGCAGCAGTTATAGCTGCTATATAATGAATTAATGTATTTATTTATATATATATTTATTTATTTTTTAAATTGCTGTATATATCTTCATTCCTGTTTTTGGACAGGTAAGGGGTGAGTAAAGGTAAGGCCGTACTGGAAGGGAGCGACTGAGTCTGGTGGCAGGTCAAAGGTTGAGTGCTGAGTCATTTTGTTGTAGAAGTACTTCCTCTTTGAGCTTTTGCTGTATGCCATCGTCCAGGGGTCTATAGGAAAAGAAGGGGGGGAGGGCACAAGGAAGATATGACACGGTTTATAAATATACACACGGCATATGCATGTATTCAAGGAGCTTTGTGTAATATTTTTAGGTTAAAATACCCCAAAATACAGCAACCGAATGCAATGAACCAACCGCACTGACACTGTGTGGAAAATATTTTCCTATATCATCATACTGTGACATGCCAGGCAGTAGAAACTTCCATGAGAACTACACACAACAGCCTTAAATGTTGTTCTCATATTTTTCTTGTATTTTCCTATGCTCATTGCCTACTCACCTACACACACACACACACACACACACACACACACACACACACACACACACACACACACACACTCACCATTGACTGTCTTGATAATGTGGAGCCCACTGGGCAGAAAGTGGCGGTCATCTCGCCCCGTGTATGATAGTCGGGGCATTCCTCCTGAGCCCTTTGTTATCTTCATCTCCAGCCTGGGGAAGAAGAGGATGGAGGGTTGAATGAATGGGCACATGGTGACATTTTCAGGGATGCTTCTGGTAGCAGAACTAAATTACTGCCCATTTCAGTTTTGGCTATCAAGACAAATCAAATCTTACAGAATTCAACATAACTTCGTCAGTATGTGGTCTATAACATGATCCACCTCTTCATCTGACATGTACTCCAATCAATAACATCACTTCAGGCAATTAAATTACAGAACTGCCAAGCATACAGTGTAATGTCTTCTCAATCCAAGGGCTTTTAACATAATGTGCTGCTATCAATTTGGTTGTGTCTGATGCCACAACTCTAGCAAATCAACCGCCTTTTTCTGTGTCTTTAATAGAGCCTTTTCTCATTCTCTTAGAGCAGGGGTTCTCAAACTTTATTGGACCCCACATGAAACATAAATATTTACAAGGACCCCTCCTAATTGCAACAAAAATGTAACCATATAAGATTATAGATTATGTTCTTTCAGATGCTTTTGGACTCTTTTTCTAAGAACGTATTTTGCTAATATCACAACAGTTTTAAATTGGGATCTTACTGCATTTGGCAAAGTTTGACAGTGCAGGAACAGTTTTAAAAGGACTGATTTTTGTCAACTGTATTAAAAAATCCTGCTTGTTTCACATAATTAATAACTAATATTATTACTAACTAATATTCATTTTGCTTTCAGTTAACGTTAATGCCTAAGGAAAGTGTTTTGAAAGATTGATAAATTGGTAATAAATTTGTCAACACTGTTATGCTGGTGGGAGT
Source organism: Tenualosa thibaudeaui (assembly GCA_027481765.1). Taxonomy (NCBI): domain Eukaryota; kingdom Metazoa; phylum Chordata; class Actinopteri; order Clupeiformes; family Clupeidae; genus Tenualosa; species Tenualosa thibaudeaui. The sequence goes on along the minus strand of JAIFZK010000001.1, from coordinate 5,687,195 downwards.
AATAAGCCAATGCGATTGGGTTCTATATGGATCTCTAGTATTTTTCTCTCCATAAGACAAATTTATACTTTATACTTTTAACTTTTTCATAGACCGCCGGCAACATGATGCAGATCCCTGGGGGTCCCTGGACCCCAATTTGAGAACCAATGTCTTAGAGTGCTGAAATGGGCAACTTTAGTTAATGTGTAACTCCGCAATGGAGCAATGGAGGAGCAATTACCTGACAAAGATCTTCTCCATCTCCTCCAACCTGTATACCTCCTTCACCCTGACAGGGGCAAGACACAGTCAGTGAGAAATTAAGAGATATTAGACTGAGAGAGGGGGAAAGACAGAGAGAAAGAGAAAGTAGGAAGAGACTGGAAAGAAAGAGAAGGAAATTGAGAATGAATAAGAGCCATAAAGACACTTAAGCCAAGAGAGAAAATGGTGTACCTGATTGGGTTCATGTCAGGCCTGCTAGGTTTAGACACAGCCTTCACAAACTTCTCAACCATTTGGATCCTGTAAGACACACACAGACAAATACACACCTCACCAAATTACTTAGTAATCCTTTGTGCACATGAATCACTAACAACACCAGACATCAGATGAGATACAATGTCATTGTATCATGGTGACTAATAATCAGATGCTGTAATTCCATACTGTACTTAAAGGCCAAGGTGACTACTGAGCCATTCAGGATTATGCAGCAGACAATACAGACGAATGATGACAAGGAGATGAGAAGGGGGCGAAGGCATGGAGATCAACTCACCTCTGGTTGAAGTGCTGTTCTCTTACGTCTGTTCCGTTTAACACCAACGCATCCAGAACGTGGACTGCATTTATTCTTCTCTGAGCTTTTCCCTGCATGCATGCACACACACACACACACACAATTTAACACAGTTCTGTTACTAATTCATCATTTTCCTTCAGACACCCTTCTGTCACTTTCTAATAAGGCTGCCAGTCTGTGTCTGTCGCTAATCTGTGCTTAGCCAGGCTTTACTCTTCTTACTCTTACTCTTCAACCTTACTACTCCAATCTTGATACACCTTTGGTAGCTAGCAAATATGTGAAAAGTAACATATTGTTAAATGAAGGCTGTAATGTACAATCTACAATTGTGTGAAGTATTCTGTGGAAAATAAATAATGTTCGAGAACGTATGTATGAGAAAATCTCACTTCTGAAGACATCTCTCTCCTCGAGGCCACATCTCACTCCTCGAGACCAGATCTCAGTTCTCAACTATCAACTTTTTTATTAACTATATAATTCATTACTTTACTTAAATTGTATTACTTTATTTGTAGTATTTGTGTCATCTATGTTTTAGTTTCAATCACTTATTTTTTCATTTTATTCTCTTTCACACACCGTTCTTTGCCTTTATTGTTGTAAAGCACAATGAACTGCCTTGTCTGTTAACAAGTGCAGTTGTGGTCCAACATGGGTTTGAGCTATGTTCTTTTATGTGGAAAAGGTGGTTCCACAAGCGGTAAAGGTGGTTCCACAAGAGACGGGTGTCACAGGTTGTTGGGTAAAGTGGGTTTAGTGACATACAGTAGCTGGTTGTGGTTGCTCTGGAATTAACACATGGCTTAGTTGTTCCAGGGATTGTTTTGTGTTTAACTTTAGAACCCATACTTGCACTATTTACTGTCAGAAGACCTAGCTGTTATGCCGATTGCTTTCCATTGACTTGGTCAGTGAAGTTTAATGCGGAATCAGCTCTTGGAAAAGAGATATTGTCGATCTTTGTGTTTAGATGTTAAACACGTTTGCAACACGTGTGAGTTTGGTCCTACGTGGGTCTGAGCTCTTTTCTCTGAGTTCTTTTCCACAGAAAGGTGGTTACTTAGTGGTCTACAGCTGCTTAATTCTCTAAAAAACATGTTTTTTATTTTTCAATCATTTTGTTTATTTTACCTATTTTGATGTCTTTTTTGCTCAATTATTTTCTGTCATTTTCTACTATTCACTGTTCTTTGCCTTTATATTTATAAGGCACATTTGTATGAAATGAGCTATTTAAATAAACTTGCCTAGCATTGAGAACACATCACACTCCTCAATACCACAACTCACTCCTCAACACCACACCTCACTCCTCAAGAACACACATCACTCCTCAAGAACACACATCACTCCTCAACACCACACCTCACTCCTCAAGAACACACATCCCTCCTAAAGAATGTATCCCTCCTTGAAGTTTTATAGTTCCTCCCCCTTACTTCCTTTGCTTAGCCTACTCTTCCCTCTCTCTCTCTGCTCTGCTCTATTCTACCTTTCTGCTCTGCTCCACCTCTCTCTCTGCGCTCTACTCTACCTCTCTCTCTCTGCTCTACCTCTCTCTCTCTGCGCTCTACTCTGATCTACCTCTCTCTCTCTCTGCGCTCTACTCTACCCCTCTCTCTCTGCGCTCTACTCTGATCTACCTCTCTCTCTGTGCTCTACTCTACTCTCACCTCCCCCTTGAGCTCCTGGACGATCTCCACGCTCAGCAGGGTGTCCCTGGGCAACTCCAGCTTGTTGACCGACTCCAGCTTCCTCCAGCGCAGGGGCATACGCCCGTCACACGTGTAGATCTGAGACCTCTGCTCAGGGGACACACACATGGAGACAGACAAGAGGAAAAAAAGAACAGAAAAGAAGTGCAAAAGAAGCAAAAAATGTTGGCAATAGGATTAGGCTTAAAGTGGAGGGGACGCACTAGATTTCAATGCATAACCATCCATTGTATATTCTACAGCAACAAAATGAATAACTATACATTGATGCAGCAACTGTACATACCCCTAGTGACAGCAGAAACAGCTGCTCTCCTCCTCCCACAATACACCTGTGGTCGAGCACGTGCTGCACCTTATCCAGTGTGTTGGAGGTCAGTGGTGTTGACTTCAGGCCCAACCACTCCATGTCCGAACCCTACAGTGATAGCACACTCACATCTCACTAGACAGCACTGAGCCCCAGTCCTGATGTACACTTCATACTGTGTCTACTCAAATCCATTCCTCAATCCCATTGCCTAGCAATGACTTGGAGCAAGCAGATCTATTAGGCAATGTTGTCTGTCATATTCCTTACATATTCCTTACCTTCATTAGTTCATAAAATTTGCTTTTAGGATCAGATGGCCCAGGAGCCACTCTGGCTTTATCAGGGATCTGTAATCAAACGAGAACCATCATTTTATAAGAAACTATGACTAAACAAACTATAGACTGTTTCAACTAATTACCAACCAATTATTTTACATGACCAGACAAACTATAGACCGTTTCAAGTTCAATAGCAGTTTCCACAGGGCTTCCGATTTAACATTCCACATGTTGTCTTAATGTAGCAGAAAGAGTTTGGCAATGAAATAGAATGTTAAAGCTTTGTTTTTGTTTACATCGTTGAAAGGGTCTACGATCTAGGGTTGAGTAATGAACTAACATGTGCAGTTACAGGCCCCTATGGATTATTACCGAGACCACAAAAAGAAGTGTATGTTGGAGTTACTCACCCCCCATAGTTTGAGGCACTCCTTACGGATATCAGCCTGCCGAGGCTCTGACAGAGCACTGAGAGAGAAGTAACACACACCATCACGAATACAGTGGATTGTGCACGAACACACGCACACTCACACACACACACCTAGAGGTACAAGAATAAGTACTTTGAAACAATCAAATTCCTAAAGGTACAAGAATAAGTACTCTGAAACGACCAAACATAATTACTTTACGATATTTACAGAAAAAGACACAGGGAATTAATATAAGTGCAACTTACGTATCTAATACGAAGGCATGGATTTTGGCCAGAGCTTTAACCTGCACTGCACAATGGCTGGAAAGGCAAAAGAACAATTCTTTTGAATACCTGCATTCAGAGCTTTTGAACTTCAATTAAAATAGAAAAAAGCCTGTGAATGTCTGCACAGAAATCTGTTTGTTGTCTGTTTGTGTGTGTGCCCGCATCTCAATTCAATTCAATTATTCAATTAAATCATATTTATACAGCGCCTTTTACAATAGCATTGTCTCATGGTGCTTTACAGCAAGGAACACCCAAGAGCAACAGGGGCAGGGAAAAGCTCCCTTGTGGTAGTTAGTATAGGAAAAAACCTCACCTCTTGTTGGTGTGGATCATATGTTGTTGGGTTCAGGTTTATGTTGTGCAAACTGTGTGTGTGTCTGTATCTCACCTCTCGTTGGAGCGGATCATGTGGTGGTAGAAGTCTGTGTCTGATCTGATGATTTCCAGCGGGACAACCTCGTTGACATCAGAGTCTTTGTGTCGCAACTGATTCAGCTTGATGTTGACAGTGAACAGGTACTCCCGCACTGCATCAGAGCCAGGCTTTAAGCCCTGACATACAATATACCTGCAGTATGACACACACACTTATTGTATATTTCATAAATGTTCATTATAATCAGGATTCTGTTTTTAGTTGAAGCAAGAATTGTTCTTTTATTGTCTTACTGATATTTGGTACTCCGACTAGCCTAGTCCTCGACTAAACTAGACTCATCAACGATAACTTCATTTAAGTTATCTTTTTTGACAAAGACTAGAATTTCATATAAATGTTTGGGAATACTGTCCTTAAGAGCTAGAGACCATCTCATCCTCTCACCTCTCAGAATTCGCTGGCCGGCTGGTAATGGGCTTGAAGAGGGAGATCCTGTCAAAGCAGAGGTACAGCAGGTAGACCAGCCCCACGCTGAAGGGTGTGAAGAGGTCAAAGGTCTTACACACAAAATGCCCACCTGGAGAGAAACATTACAGAGCTTCCATGAAGTAATATGTTTTTGTATGATATGGGAAGGATGGACATGCACAAAGAAACACACACAGAGAAAGTTAAAGCATAAAAACAAACACTCACAACACACACACACACTCACCTGTCCTGAGCACAGACAGTGCAGTGAGGAACTGGCAGAGCAGGAGCTGTTTGCTGAGGATCTCCTGGATGTTCTCCTGGCCCTCCACAGAGAAACCCTGTGGTGTGTGGGTGAGGTGGGTTGGGTTGGGTTGGGTTGGATGGGTGGGAAACGTGGGTGGATGGGTAAGGTGGGTGGGGCAACAATACAAACCAAACACTCATCAGACCACCACCCACAGTCTCAATCAACTCTCCTCTGCAAGCCCTCATTTACATGGCAGGTCAAGTGCCAAGTGAAGAAGTAACTTTTCATGCATATTCAGTAGCTATGGATGTGGCCATACTCAGGAGCATTGAGCCAACTCATCATTGTTTCTGGTTAAGGCCTTGCATAGCCCATGGTATTAAATTAGAAAACAGATTTTGCCTGGCTATTAAATTAGTTGTAGTAACACATGCACTTTGCCTGTCACTCAAACTTGGTGGCCCATCACTTCGCCCCTTTTAAAGCAGAACAATGACTGAAGATCTTACTCCGTCGGCCATGAGGAAGTGTAGGCCACGGCATTCTGTGTTCTCCAGGACAAAGTTCCGGAACGCTGTGATGTTCTCTGGCCGTGTGATGTCACCATCACCATCCACCCCTCCTTCACCTGAAAGAGAGGCCTGCTGATGAGTTTGAGGGAATGACAGACCAGGACATATATAACGGTACGAATATAACAAATGCTGTGACATTAATGAGCTTTCCTCTTGAGCAGCAAAAATAACATCCCAATATTATAATGCAACAAATTAAACATCAATGCGAAACCAATGCTATTTTTAAACTCTTATTTAAAGCTTTACAGAATATTAATATTAAAAAATTTACTGTCACATTAACTTCATTGAAATGACCATCTGCTACCTCTATCTGTCACCAAAGATTATTGAATACTGACCAGGATAGAGCAACATAATTCAATTCAAATTCAATTTTATTTATACAGCACCTTTTACAATAGTATTGTCTTGTGGTGCTTCACAGAAGGAGCACCCAAGAGCAACAGGGGCAAGGAAAAACTCCCTTATGTTCAGTTAATCTAGGAAGAAACCTTGGGCAGATCCACGACTCAAGGGGCTAACCCAACTGCCAGGGGTTATAATACGTTACAATGGGAACAGACATGAATAGTTCTGATCTGCATAAGTGGAAGTGTCACATAACATCAAAATATCAACTTTTCAATGATCTTCTGTATCAGCGTATGAGGGTTTGACACTGGTCTGCATAACGGGAGACGCCCCCCCCCAAAGGTAGCATACAGAACTTAATGAACGTTGTGCCTCTTACATGTCAATCAAAATTCAAAACGTAGCTTAAAATTCTTCAAAAGTGCATATCTTGGCTTATAATTGCTCAAATTTAATTGAAGTTGACATGCAAACTCTAAACAGCTTTCTTTTCATGTGCACCAAATTTTTATCAAAAATTTTGCCCAAGACAACGATTTTGTGTTAGTATGCCAGTGTTACAGAGGTGTATCAACCCAGCCCAGAAATACTCAGTTGAACCATAGCGCTACCTAGTGATTCGTGTAAATGCAAAAACTGGGATTTTGCATTTCCAATATCTTGGACCGAGAAGGTGGGAACTGCACAAAAGATGCTATGCGGTACATCTAGTTTGACTATTATCTGTCATGGCACCAAATCAGTCATGCCAAATCATCTCAATGACACTCTCACTCAAACAGCCTCTGCTTTATGCTTTACCGTAGTAGGGCTCAAAGAGCTCGCTTGGCGCTGCATAGAAGTCCTCCAGCTTGAAGTCGTTGGGCCCTTTAATGGTCATGCCGAAGCCTTTCGCGTGCCACCTCCTCCTCCACAGCACGTACTCAGAGAAGCCGCCGGGGCCCGCACACACATCGCCAAAATACAGCAGCTCGCCCTCCTTATCCCGTGTCAGGGGTTTCTGTGACACAAACATAAATATCAAGAGAGTCAGATGTGCATGAAATCAGCTTCAACAGATAGAATTCATATCAGCTTCAACAGACACATAACAAGCTTCAAACATCAAGGAGTTTATGTGTCACATACATTGAAGTACTAATGCAAGACAAGTAGTGAAACTGCATAAATAAGAGTATTAGCTGAATAAAACAGAAAAAGAAAGACAAAGCAAAAGCAAATAAAAGCAAACACAAATAAACAAATAATATAATAAACACAGAGTGTTTATTATATTTGTGTGAAATAAATAAACAAACACAGAGTGGTAAACACACTCACACAGATACACAGACACGGACACAGACACTCATACAGACACAGACACAGATGTAAGGCCATGTAAAAGGCTGAAGAGTAGAACCATGGAGGCCTTGTCCTACCCCTTGTGAATCCTTTGGGTTGGTGAACATGTAGTCATACACATGGTCCATATTTGCCATTTTCATGGCAGCTCTAAAGCAAAAGACACAATCAAATGTTTCACACCACTGCAATATTGCAATATGTCCTGATCCTATAGAACAAGAGAGGGAGTGTGGTGTTTGTGTATGTATATGTGAATACATGGTATTACCTGTTTAGGAAGAAAGCACCTCTGATAGTTTCGTACGGGTTGGAGCGGGTACGTGCCCTCCTCATCTCTTCCCCCTCCAAATCATCAAACACACTCTACATGTACGCACGCATGCACGCACACACACACCACAAGAAAAACACACTTTCATAAGCACCACCATCACAGTTTAAGAGTGACAGACCCTTGTTTTATGTTCTACAAACACACTCACACTGGACACACTCACAATATACTGACTACTACAACTACTAACAAATTCCAAAGATAAGCATCTCAAGGGCATTTACACACACACACACACACACACACACACACACACACAAACAGATGGTCTGTAACAGATGACACACCTTGCAGCGGAGAACAAGATGCAGAAGATCTTCAGAGCAGAAGTCTATCTCATCTTCAATCTTCAACTTTCTCTGTTCACAAACACATACACAATAAATAATAAACATAAATGCAATACTTCATCTTCAGTGGCACATATCAATCATCTTCTGCAAATGTATGAACTAGTTTCTCTAACTACATCAGTCTATATATGTGACTGAGCAAGTTTAGTTACCTCCCCAATATGCATCCAGTCTTTCAACTCCTCTGAATCTGGAATCTCTGTGGAACATTCTGGAAACCACTCCACCTGTTCTGTTGCACTGGGCTAAGAGAGTGACACAAAGTACTGTATGTTTAAGAGCTAGAAGTAATAGAAAAAAAACAGCAAGACAGTATAAGTACAAATACAAAGAGACATAACAGACAATAATAAACAATTACAGTAAACAATTATATTAAGGACTTTACATACAAACAGTGATCAAGAGCACAATAGGGGCCCACTCTCTACCTCAGGTTCATCCCTCCAGTCCACATTCAGTTCCCCCTGGAAGCCTTTCAGCGTCAGGCCCAAACCTCTCCTGCCCCGCTGGGTGGATGCCTCTACAATGTCCCTTCGACCCTGGCCAAACTTTCCCAGACCTTCGCCCTCACGGAAGCCCATTTTTGCCTAGAGATAGACAACAGAGGTTGTGGTGTTAATGTCAATATGTCAGATATCACCAATCTAGTATCAGCATCTCTGTCGTTACAATAACAGCATTCTGCAGTGTGCAATTACGGCTGAATGAGTAACAAATGCTTTACCATGAGCTTCTGGGAGACGCTGTTGTACATGGAGAACTTGCCAGCGGACTCCTGACTGTCTGACAGCTGGTTCTGAGAGTGCCTGGAGAAACTAGGCCTGGGCTCCTCCGCATCGCTCGTTGAATCACTCTGACTGGAGTCTAGGCACACAATAGTGCACATACTTTTAATCACTGGTGTATCTTCACATTCCATTACATATGCAGGCCCATACAATACAAGTCTTCTCAGAGACGAGTAGAGGTGACTTTGACTAATCCATGAAATGTTTTGATCACTCATCCTACACAGTAGCAACGTCCTACCTTGGCTAGTGGTGTGTTGTGCCGACTCCTCGTCATCAGAACTGGCCTCGTCGCGTCTTGGCTGTTTCTTGGACGGCTCGTCGGCCGCCAAGAGTTTTCTTTTAATCATTTCTAAAAGACAAGACTGTTTCTATCAAGATTATTGGCAAACTGATTCATCAATATGATAACCAGATCATTTTTTATCGTCAACTGCCAGAGCTCACGTAAAGAGACCTATACGGGTTATACGGCGTTTTCAGCAAGCGATAGGAATACGAAACAAAACCTCTCTGCCAAGGTTTCGATTTCAGGCCAAGTACAACTGCCACAGCTAGCTAGTTCGCTTGCTAACTCGACTTGTTTACTAGTAACATGCAATCGTTCTCAGCACATAAAAGCACACTGACGAAAGTCTCTGGTTCTCAGAGATGTGTGAAGGCGATGATACTATAATGCGACTTTGTCTTCCATGAAAATTATACGCATGAAATAATTTTGCCTCGATTGTTTTGAATGTGGGACGTTGACCCGCGTTGAATTTCAGAACAGTCGCAGTTAGGGTCCTTAGATTATTGGCGACTCACAATGACGCAATATACGGTAAGCCCTTATATTGCCTGATTAAAATGTTGTAGTTCTCGTTCTGGATCATGTTCTGTATGGAACATAATTGACCCCTGGAGTTAATGGTATCCAGCAGTCTACACTACGGATGTTTCTGGAGTTTACTTATTGTTGGAAGCGTATACATTTTAATGAACAGGAGTATAGCCCAATTTAATTCTTGCACTTGGTGTATTTTTTGGTACTAGCCTTTGTAAGTATGCACAAAAAAGACCATAATTAGCCAAATAGATTTAATGGTATCCTATGTCTAAATTTGTGTTATTTTATTTTATTACTCATGCTTTTACTTCTGTAATATTTAATTATTTTAAAATATTCTAGTATTGTTTTGTTTTTTTGTCACACACACACAGCACCCAATGAGAGTACTCTAACCCAGAGCAGTTGGCTGCTACTGCTGAAATACTAGTAGTTAGGGTTTACTTTATCTAGGGCATGTCAGTTGTGGATGTAAACCTGGAAGAGCTGAAAGTTCAACCACTTCACCCTTCCACAAATTATACTTAATACCTCTGTTTAGTATAGACTATCTGTAATAAGTTCACAAAAAGTAATCTTAAAATTTACTCACCAACTCACAAATTCTTGAAATGTTTTTTTTTCTCTTTCTTTTTTGTAGGTACTGTCGTACAACTATCTGAAGCAATTGTTTTTTAGGTTCTTGTTCTACCAATTGTATGCGTTGCTTTTTATGAGGTAACTGCCTATATGTCCGGTGTGAAACTACTTACAGTGTTTTGTCAGTCGTCATTATTTATATGTGTTTTTTTTTGCGCGATTGTGAAATTTAATAGCAAATTGGACATTGACATTTTGTGTGGATATGATGATAACTGCCTACACACTGTGATGAAAGGACATTGGATGCCTCACATGTACTCATTTGCACAGTCTGGCAGCTTTGAACACTACAACTAGCGCATATTGTCGTGTCCAAGGACTTACAGCAATTAATTAAATGGATTTACTGCATGGAATTGATTTGAGTTAAAGCACCCACCAGTGCCACCCACAGAGCAGATCCAATTTGCCAACACTAACGAGACAGTTAATGTTCCACTAAGCAGCTTTAGGGTGACCATGAGAGATGGCGTAGGGCACTGATCTGATGCTCATGGGACTGATGCAATGGCCGTGTCACATGGCCAGAAGAGGGTCTTGAATGATGCAGAAGATCCTATCTTAATGAAGCAACCTACAGGCTAGTTCAGGATGGAGTCTCCTTACATCTTTCTTATTCTTTTATCTTTCTTTCTTTTGCACTCAAGGGACAACTTTAATATAGCTGTTTTTGTATATATGTTGCCTACATGACCTTTGTGTATTATATGATCACTGACACTAAGCAAAGAGTTGGAAAAGTTTACAGTGTTGAATTATCAGATCTCTCACTCTACCCCCACCCCCTTCTATCGTGTTGGGCCGGACGATATAATCTCATTCGCCTCTGAAATCCACCTGACCTCTGTCCTCTGTCTGACCTCCCTCACGAAACCTTCCATGCGAAGTATATTCTGAATGAAAGTCTTCCACGAAAATCCGAAAAGAAGCCTAAATAAAGTCCTCTCATGTAGACCTACATTAAGATAAGATGTCTGGACTAACTCTACATGATACAGTAACAATTTACCCCCAGTTACAGACATTTACTTCTGTACAACGAAAAACAAAACAAAACAAAAAAAACAAAAAAACAAATCCAATACCTACAGGATTAAAAATAAACTGAAATTGCATTACTATCATAGACAAAACACACTTATCTATTCTGGATGCACTACTTGATAAATTCTGGGACAAAAAAAATACTGATGTTTAAAATGATAATGTGTACAATAAACAATACTATTCCCAATATTTTTCAATTGTTTACTTTGTTTTTGTATGTAACAGCACCTTTAGTTGCAGGAAAACAAAGTTATGTGTTTAAAATGTTGAACCTTTTTGCAATCTCTTCATTGCATTGCCTAGCCTGTGCAGTGCAAAACACAACATTTAGCTAGTGCAGAATTGATGCAGCATGCATGCATGCACCAGTGCTTGCATAATATGCTGGGCCCTTATATGTACACTTCTCTCTTCATTGACTTTTTCATCTCTAAATTGGTCATGACTTCCTAACAAGACCTCTTGGACTTAGAGAGGCAGAGTGGACGGAAGGTGCAGCTGTGTCCCAACTGTACTGACAAAACAAAAACAGCCTTACTGTCCCTGTCAGCCAGCCAGTGGTCAGAATAATCCCCTAACACACACACACATACATACACACACACAGAGAGACACACACTTAACCTTACATGTGACCATTACGCAACCTACCCAGGCTTTATAAATCACCTGTGGGGTGGAGACAGTGGAGAGGTTACCGGCAGATCAGATCAGACAAAGAGGGCAGTGTGCTCCAGTCCAGGTGTGGTGAGGGTATGTGTGTATGTGTGTGTAGGGATGGGTGCCTGTGCATGTAGGTGCCTATCACTGTGTGTATGACAGGACATAGAGAGCACACACTCACACTCGCCTGCCAAGCCCCTCTCTCCATCTCGCAGGCAGCAGAAGGCAAAAGGCAGCAGTGAAAGGCCTGTGTAAGAGGGGACGGGGAGAGAGAAGGGACACACAGAGCCAGCAGGTGGGCCAAAGACAGAGACTTCAGGTGAGCTGAGAGCTGAGAGCAGAGCAAGACTGTGCTCTCCAAGATGTTCTTCAGAGTCCCACTACTGACTCCAGGGTACATCAGATACCTACAGGTGAGTTCAAAAGTCATTTCTTTCATCTCATAGTTATTTGCTGTTATTCTATTCCAACTCCTTCACTGGTAGATTTGTTTGTTATGTAAATGTTATGTTGAATGTAAACGCTAAAGTGTTCATCATAGATTAAACTCTTCATGCATGATTCATATTTTTGGCAAAGATATGCAAATGTCCACTATAGTGGACATCATGCTCCATTTGTATGAAATCAATTATAGCTGTTATTATAGCTGTATAGCTAAAATTTAGGTTTGCCATAAAACAGTACTGATTCACAAACCCTCAGGTATGTAGACAATGAATATAACATAATATTATTTATTTGATGTGTCTTTGATGAACTGGGCAGGGTACTCAAAAGAACTTTAATCAAACTATAACCCCTTCATGTGCATTGTCCACTACAGTTGACAATTGCACCTACATTACAGTTCTGCTCATAAAAAAGAAAGTTAAAATGTTATAACGAAACTTTGATTAATAATGCTTCACAACTAAGATAAGCAGAACTTTTTCAAAAAAAAATTTTGATTCTAAAGAATCAAAGATATTCTAGAAGTAAATCATTATGTACTCTTTTATCTGCCATTTTGGATTTGTGATGTAATATCTCAATAATAATAAATACCGTGGTCAAATAAACAAAGAAGTAAACCCCCATAACCCTCTATATTAGTTAGAAGTTCAGTTCTTTAAGTGGAAAAAAATGCTGGTACTTCCCTTATTCTACTGTTGCTAGGTAAATTAGGCGGTTTGTAACAGCAGATCATTAAGTGATATATTTAAATAATTGGAGCTCATGAGAAGTACGTCATAAAAAATCCTAGTACGCTAGAGGCTAGAATTGAGAAGTGCCGGTACTCCGTACTGGTGCGTACCGGCCCACTTAAAGCACTGTAGGAATTAATGTTGCAAATCATGTGGTTTACAATAGTGTTTGAATATCTGTCCACTGTAGTGGACAGTGTGCATGAAAAATCCTTACCAATAGTTGGAGACTATTTAATTTACCACAGAAACTTTTAATGTCCTATATTGTGCATATAACACATTATGACACCTTTCTGTCTAAAATTAAAGCCACACCAACACATATGTGTTCACATTATCTAAGTTCGACACCTTGATCACCTATGACAGTTTAATAAAATGGCTCTCCATGGCACTCCATGTCCAGAGCGTCTGAGCATCCTTTGAACTGTCTGTGTTATTCCAGGAGGATTAATGAGGATTTAATCTGTGAGTGCGATTCCGCTTGCCTTGTCTTGGATGTCTTTGGGGTCATATTACTGTACTCTAATTGGATCAACGGTCAGTTGGCATGAGAGTAACGGAATCAACTGAGTGGCTTTTTCTGGGTCTTGCTGCAGCCGGATTAAGCTGGCCTCATTTGTTGTTTTTAGGTGACAAGTGTCAACAGTAATCATCAAAGGTCTCTACAGGCGACCTAATTAGGATGATTTAGTGAGGTAACTAACTCTGGCAAAAGCTGTCAGCAGAAAACCCAACAGAGAGGTGATACATTTTTGGATTGGTTTGAAAAGATTTCCTCTCGAGTGCTGTTTTAGACTCTCTCTATCTCTCTCTCTCTCTCTCTCTCTCTCACACACACATACACACACACACACACACACACACACACACACAGGCACAGGCACAGACACACACAAATACACAATAATATGTATTGTACTCTAGGGCCTTAAAATGATTTACCAAGGTGCAAACATACCACTAATACCACATTTAGAATACATTTGCAGAAAATCATTCAACAGGTGTGACATCTAGACTACTACTGAAGTTTGAGAACATGTATTGTAAAAACAATGCTGTCTAATGTTGTGCAAGTTACCAAGAAATACATTTCTTTCTTCATTATTTTAAATACTGTGCCAATTAATTTGAAGACACATAAAGAGGGGTAAAAAAAACAATGTCTGATATGACTATTTTCTAAGGGCTTAAAAAGGCAGCAAATTCAATTCAATTTAATTACACTGAATAAAGCAATCATTGCTTTCAGTAGCACTTAGGCCTTTACTTTTTCCTCTGTCTTTCAGACGCAGGCCACACAGGCAGTGCTACACAGCCGGGAGGGTCCATTCTCGCCACGGCTGGCCATGATTTTGGGGGTCATGGGTATCGGGGTGTCTGGCTATGGTTCACGGCAGCTCACACTTCACCACAAGCCCTGCTCCAGGCTGCTTCGCTGACGGCACTCGGCAGCCCCCAAGATTCTGCCCACTGCACCACTCAGCCACCTGATGCCTGCATAGGTGGGCACCTGCACATGCCAGCTCTTCATGAGGAAGGATCCAACTCTCTCGCTCTCTCTGCTAGAGCATCCTTCCTGCAAGAGAAAAATAGGCAAAAGTCCCCCTCTCTCCCTCCCCCAATTTTACATCATCTGGGGGCTTTGATAGGGCCTATTCTCAGCTGATTTGCTCCTTTAGCTGATAAAGCTAAAGTCTGAGTTTGGCTTGACAAATTGGACGTATTGTGAAGTGTCCTTAACAAACCCCTTAAGTGCCATCCCTTTTCCCTTAGAGGTTAAATAGATCAGAGTAAAACCTTTAACTCAAATGGTGAAGTTAAAATTAAGTTTTCTTCACTGACGTTGTATCCACTGCTGGGTACTGTAGGGAAATGTACGAAAACACAATGTTTAAGCTAATGCTGTTTGCCTGGCTCCGTGGTTGGCCCCTAATTCTCCATCTTAATCAGTCGCTCCCCATCATGTTCCCGTAACTATTGCCTCGAAGAGCACCTGGAGCAGTCTGCAAAGTTCTAGTAAAAAGCTTAAGTTAGCTATACAAAACATTTCCACGAAGACACAAAACAAGGCTTATTAAGGCTTGAGACCTTTTTGGCTGGGAGGATGTGGCATTGGTGCAAAGCCGCCTCATCTTCTCATTGGGTAACCTGGCAAGGCTCTCCATGGCCCCAGGATAGTGCCAGCCCTGGTAACTGTGATGTCAGGACACTGCTGACATTTTTGGCGAGGCACCCCGGCGAGGCCTGGCAGAGCTTGAGCCCTGTAAACATAGGCCCATTGATACCCGGGTTTTAAAAAAAGCACTCCCTCCTACCAATAAGCCAGCATAGCTATCCATAGCTCTGCGTTGAGCCAGGCAGTAGTTTATTCTAGGTGCCATGGCCACCTTTCATCTGTTGCGGCATTTTATGCCAGTCAATGCTTATGCACTGTCTACAGACAGGGAAATAAATAGAGAACTCACAGGAGACACTCAGGAAGATGTAGTCCATGCTGATGAGGTGATTAATTCCCAGACTCAGTAGTTTCGAGTCTCAGCAGTGAAGCTCACATAATGGCTTTGGTAGGGCAGGCACAAGCAGGATGTAAGTTGCATGTAGGCTACCTGGTGTTAACAGACTGACAAATGAGGATACCTCCTGATTCTTGAGGAGTTTGTTTGCAATGTTGGAAGGTGGCCCAAACAAGCCACTTCTTATGCATTGTCAGCTCTCTGTGTCTCTCAGGAAACCTAGCTGAGGGGCGTTGTCTTTATTTTAAGCTTTATTTCAGCAGAAATCACAGTAGGTAGACAAAAGGGTTCACATTTCTTAAATAAAAGGCCTAACTGAATTGGGTGTCTTAAATAGAGAGTAGTATATTTATTGTAGTGTTTCAGGAAACAGCAGGTGTTTATAAACAAACAAACACTGAGGAATGTTTTTTGCACTACTCAGCTCTTTGCTGGAACAGTTACACTATCACCTCTTTCAGTTACGGCCTTTTGAAAATATTTTAACTAAGTCAGAGAGATTATTCTGAAATATTGTAACACTACAATCATAATAGTTTTTTTTTTCAGAAACATATTGCAGGTTTGCACAATATTTTTGTATGTTATGTGTGTTACATGTATATAACATGTTGTCATGTTATGTTTTTTTTTTGTTTATGTTTTTCTTTTTTTGTTAAGATGTATGCTTTGCTGTACCAGATTAGTTTATACGCTGAAGGACAGTTCAGTTCGCATCCAAATTGAACCTGATTTGGATAGGCTGAACCCCTGAACAGCCTCCTATGGGCTCTTGTTTAACTCTATGGGACATAATGGGCCAGCCAACCCAGCCCAGAGATAGGGAGATGGGAGAACCTGTGTGGATTAGCTATCAAGGGGGTGTCATTGAAGAAGATGCAGAAGACTTAAGCATATAAATGTGTAGAAACATGACCATAATGGTCTCTTAATAGACAAGAGTTTGTATTTATTGATCACTAAAAGTAATTTCTGTCTTGTCAAGATAGCCTGTTGCACCATACTGCATCAACATGACCATAATGGTCTCTTACGGTAGGCTAGAAGATCAAGAAGTTAATTTGTTGATCAATGAAGCTTGTTGTTTTTCTTTGACTCAATGAATGTATCACCTACAAAGAAATGTATGCTAGCTTAAATGGAGGTTTAAACGTTTGTTGCTGTGAGCTGACACAGCTGACACAAACTTAAGGTCTACATTTAGAGAGGATGCATGAGAGTATGAAGATGGGTTAAATACTGCAGCTAAGTTAAACACTACAAACACCAGGCAAGCCCAGCATAACACGCAATGACTCTCTTTAAATGGGCCACAGGATTAGCTCCTCGTCATCCTGATCCCGTTAGTGCTTTCAGGAGAAGATAAACAACGCAGATCACCACAGCAGCCACCTACATGCACATGTTTTCCTTTTAACAGTGGAGCTTGAAATGTATGGGGAGAACCCCCTGCGGAGCTGTACAAATCATGCAGGAAAAATTATAAAAAAAAAAAAAAGTACTTTGTGTAAGATAAACAAATCCTTTTCTGAAAAGGATTCACAGGTTTTGCTCAGGTTGCACAAGCAAAAATCTTTTGATATGATATTTTAAATAAAATGTATATTCTACTGTCGCTGTTAAGTCTAATGTCATACGGGGTAAACAAAAGTTGTCTATAATAGACCCACTTTGAATACATTATCATTGCAGAAACTGAAACAGAATTCAGGAATTGAATCCCCAGAGCTTGTTTTCTCTTCCATTTCTGTTGTATTCTAGTTTTCCTCTTGCTGTTCTCGTTATATTTGTTTTGAAATTGTATAATTTAGTGGAGACTGAGAGAATATTACTGTTAGAGGGAATGAAAATGCCTGGAACATTTTTGTCTCCAGGTTCAATGAAGCTGAAGTGGTGGTTGAGGCTGAAAGCCTCCTGCAGTGGTCAGTTGTGAGGCACTGGATGGCCCTATAGCCTCTGCTATAAAGCCCCTTGATACCAGTCATGGCAGTTCTACAGTTTAAGGTCTGGCAACCTAGACTCTAGAGCAAAACTGCCAAGCACTCCCTTTTTGAATTTATAGGATCACACTGATTTTGCGCCGCTAAATGAATAGGACCCAGGAACTTGTTGCCATAGTGAACCTGTGAAACATTTTTGTTTAGCACCTGGTTGTCATAACAAGCACCTTGTTGAGTGTCAAATGTTTTATTAAATGTTTATTTTTATTCTGCTGTTTTGCGTCTGATGAATAAAGAGTTATGGAAAGTGGAGCTGTGTGTTCTCTAAGTCTAGAGACAAATAACCAAAAACAAGAATTTTGTCAGTTGAGCAGTACGCTCACTCTTTCTCTCATTCTCACCTATAGGCATGCATGCATCACACACACAGACACACACACATACACACACACACACACACACACACAGAGATGCATGTAACCCAATCGGTTCCAATTCATCTCAGACTCAAGACTCAACTTCAAGTCCTGCTTTCATTCACTAGATGTCAGTAATGTTTATATGGACAGTTCTTCCATACAGAACTTGCAGACTTGCAGTGTAGTGCACTGTACTACATTTTTAGTCTTTGGCACCGGCAGTCTTATGAATTATTCACATAAAATGTCTCGAGTCCTGCCTGATGTCATACTCCTGTTAACAACAACAAATGCCACCTGGCCACCTGGCCATTGTTAGCTGAAATCTTCCCAGCCTAGACGAAAGTGAATATTGTACGTTGCACCATGTAACGTACTATAACAATAGAATTATAATTATAGGTGAATATGAATTTGTGTATGTGTGTGTGTGTGACACACGTTGAGTTATATTTAGTTTGCTCTTGATGATTTTATGTGTGTGTGTGTCAGTGTGTGAGTCTGTGTGTGTGAGTGTGTGAGTCCGTGTGTGTGAGTGTGTGAGTCTGTGTGTGTGTGAGAGAGAGTGTGTGTGAGAGAGTATGTATGTGTGTGCATGTGAGTATGTGTGTGTGTGTGTATGTGTTTTATCTGAATGACTAATGACTGATCTGGTCTTTAGACAGTCACCGCAAGGCTACAGCGCTTCAGACACACTGCTGACCCACTTCACTAAGCCTCTCTCACTCTTTCTCTCTCTTTACCTCTCCCTCTCTATTCAATTCAGTTCAATTCAGTTTTATTTATACAGTGCCTTTGGCACTTTACAGAAGGAGCACCCAAGAGCAACAGGGGCAAGGAAAAACTCCCTTATGTTTAGTCTGGGAAGAAACCTTGGGCAGATCCATGACTCAAGGGGCTATCCCAACTGCCAGGGGTCATGCAGGAAAATTACAATCAGTAGTAGCCATGATAGACTACAAGTTGTCTATGGTTTTATCTAAGGATCATAATTGTTCCAGAGTATTATCCTACTTTACATTACATGGTAGCCAGTCCATAGGTGGTTATCAGGTGGCTATCCTTGTATTCAAATAACCTCAATATTTCCTGCCCTTTTTCAGCAGAAATGCTCATAAAAACTGTTGAATGAAAAAACATGTATACAAACATTTAAATAATAGATTCGCACAACATTTTCTAAAATTAAATTCAGGATCAAGCACAATTTGGTACTGTAAGAATTTTACATAATTCCTTCCTACTGTCAAATGAATAATCCTGATCTGTGTACCGCTCCAACTGTGCTGCTAGCTAAGTATGTACAAATTGTTCAGTCAACAACTTGTGTAGCATGGTGGGGACCTTAGCGGTCGCCTTGACCAGTGAGTGTGTCCCTGAGTTATGTACTTATATGGAGTTCCGTCCTGATTTAAAAACTGTTCAAGCTATTTTCCACTGTTTAGGATAGATTTACGATTAGACTTTTGAGTACATGTAGAGCCCGTTTTCCTTTTACCCGCAGACGAGCTACGCTACAACGTCTTGGTTATCCTGTCTCAAACTCGCTGGCGAGACAGAAGATAGTCAGATAGTCTTCAGACTTCAGCTTTTTATTGCAGTTATTTCATCTATTATTTCATCCAATCAACAATTGTATTCCAATTTGTAATAAATCATTAATCCTGATCCAACGATGTCCAATCTTCTATTCTGCTGGAAAGAAAACACAACGCAACACATGTAAAGTTTCTTACTATAACTATATATGATAACTGTGACTATAACAATATTTCTGTCCACATTGACCAACGTCTGAAATAATGTCTAAAACTCCATATTTTCTGATGTCAACCTTTTATCGTTCAAAAAATCGCTCTGAACATGATCGTTGTTGTTATAGTTGTGATGTGGACATTGTCATTCATATTAACTAGCGCAATATTTATTTGTCAGTATAGTTATAGTTATCGTTACTGGTGTGAACGGTCCTTTACTGGACCTAAAAACATTCCTCTCTTTGTTAGGGGCCACAAGACACAGAAGCCAGATCCCTGGCAGTATTACAGAAACACACTGTGCGAGAGAGATTGTGTGTGTGTGTGTGTGTGTGTGTGTGTGTGTATCAGGGATATGTCTTGTGTCAAGTGGAACAGACATGATAAGAGCAACAGGAGAGAGCTGTGAAAGATGACCAAAGAATAACTTGTCTGTATCACACACACACACGCAAACACACACACAATAGCACGCAAGAGCAGATAATCTTTTGGATTGCAGGCAATTAAATAAGTGTCTACTTAAACAAGTGTCTACTACCACTCAGCTACAGCTACTATTCTGTCACTCGTCCATAGCATTTCCCTGGTCATTCACTTAGATCTACTTACCCTATCCCCTCTGTCGTTCTCTCTCTCCCTGGCTCTGTAACACACACACACACACACACACACACACACACACACACACACAATCAAGGACACAAACAAACACTCACTGCCTTTGGGGCTACATTCTGATATCAGCTGCAATGGTCTTTGTCTCCTTGTAATATAGTCTGTCTTGTTTTCAGCAGCCACACACAGACACTAGTTCTAGTATGTATGAACCATATTCAATGTTTGCCTGCAGTAATTGGCAACTTGATAAGGCTGCAGTCAGTGGCGAATCCAGAGTAACTCAGATTCCCTCTTTATGATCACTTTTGCCTGTTTATTTCAGTTGATGTAAGGACAAATGTGGTGGTCTATTTTCAGTCATCTAGTGATAGTCCTCATCTTATGGGTCCAACAACATAAGAAACAAGAAACTGTCTAGTGTACAAGTAATTCTATGATAGCTGCTTAAAATGTCATTCATCTCAGTGATTCTAAATGCAAACAGTTGGCAAATCCCTTTAAGCTCACAATGGCTTTCAAGATACTTCTATGTGTCCAACAGTTTTTATGCTCTAACTTTTGTGCCCCAGCTATCAACAAGTTATCATGCTCTTGGCAGTGCTGTTGATGAGAAGCAGAAGACATTGTTTCAGTATCTGACAAGTCAACCAGAGAAAATGTAAAGTAGTCAGACAGTATTTAAAACAAAGCTCTTCAAAAAACCCAAATGGTTTTTAATGTCCTTCACTTCTCATTGCCTTTTGTGACTCAAGGGGAAGTAAATGTATCACCCATTAATCAAGCCTTGTCTTTGGGAGTTGTTAAACAGTTACTAATCATCCAAAATACATCCAGGAGTAGCAGATACCATAGTGGTATTTTTGGAGCTGATGGCCTAGCTGTTTTCTCAAACTCCCTAGGTCCATCTATCTCTCTCTTTCTCTTTCTCTCTCCCTGTCCTCTTTCCATCCTAATTTCTGGCCTCTGTGACCTTGCTGTAGTACGTATTTGTATTCCCTCCCGCATTCCACGTCCACTAAGCTGCTTTAAAGTGAGTGTTAACAAGCCTGGCAGCGTGGACGTGCAGCCCTCGTTTTGCAAACAGCCATACAAACGGCAGTATTGTTACCCAGACCCTGAGACAGAGAGAGAGAGAGAGACAGAGAGAGACAGAGAGACAGACAGAGAGAGAGAGAGAGAGAGAGAGAGAACAAAAAAGAGGTAGAAAGCTCTACACAATAAAAGAAGAGAAGAGAAAAGCCCCTGCTGTACACAGGGTGCTTTGGATCAAAGATGTTGGCCTCATAAATTTGACTGCTCAGCTGGAGAAAGGCAGACAGAGTGGAGAAATAAACATGTAATAGTGTACACCAAGGCCAAATGGAAAAAGGGATAGCAAAAAACAAGAGGAGAGAAAAAGTCTGAAAGAAACAAGGGCAAAAGGTGAAGGAGATACGGTGAAGCCTTTTACATCTCTTGTTTTAACAATGTTATGTGTCCATGTTTCAATTAGTAAAGAATTTACGTGTCAAGGGGAGAAAAACAGCAAGTTAAGGGGCCAGAAACAGAGATAAACTGGCCTTTTTCTATTTCCTTTAGCTCCTTTGGTGATGTGTATTCTCAGATTGCTTGTGTAACCTGTAAGTGGGGAGAGACCTGTGAACTTAAAGCTCACCTATGGTGCTCCCATTAAGACCTCATCACTTTAGCTCCGATCTGCTCTGTCACAGATCAGCGATGAGGTTAACTAAAGCTGACAAAATCTTGTCAGAGAGATGACTCTGCACTGAGTTAATCTCAGCAGGAGGTCACCATGATCTAAATACCTGTGGGTCCCAAGGGAGCATGCAGCATGCACCAAAAAATATTCCCTGGGTGACAAAAGACATGTTATTTGTATGGTGTGCTTTTAGGGTTTGACGTTTTATTTTACATATATGAAAAAAATACACTAAGAGAATGTGTGTAATGTGTACAAGTACTCTGCACTGAGTTAATCTCAGCGGGAGGTCACCATGATCTAAATACCTGTGGGTCCCAAGGGAGCATGCAGCATGCACCAAAAATATTCCCAAAGATTCTAGAGTGCTACATGCTGCTCGAGAATCTTTGGTTGGAACATCAACTACAGCACAAACATGTAAATGTACAGTTTGGCCAACCTAAAACATTGTATCCTTCATTATAGTAGTATCATTATCAAATTGGAATCTTACCAGATACATCACCATTAGTTTTCCAAAAGGCTGATATCATTCCCTTTGTTTTTGTGTTTCCTTTGAGCACAGAACATCACACAGAACTTCAGAACTTTCGTGAGAGAGTGGATACAAATATGCAAGTATGTCCAAGGTCACAAGCCAGCAATGTCATAGATGTTTTGAAACTGAGCAGCTATACAAATATACTTAGACCCCCCTGATCTCATAGTGTTCTCTGCAGTAAGCATCACATTTTTGAGAGGAGATGTAGTATGAACTGCTGGTCAGTTGTGAAGAGTATTTACCAAACATTTCAGACAATGTGCCTTCATTTACGTTCACCTTCTAAACCTCAGTCTAACACAATGCAATGTATGACACGGAGTTTAGACACACTTGAGTTTTGATGACACAATTTGAGTGGATGGAATGTTAATCCGTCAGTGTTTGTGTTTACCGACTGCCCTCTTGTGGCATCGGACACGTTGCCAGATGGGATCTGTTATGGCCAGCCCATAGTGCAATGTCTGTTGCCTACCTTTGATGAAGCAATTTGTAAGAGCAAACGAGTGCTGTTCAGATCAATGGGCCAAATGCTTCATCAAAATGCTTCAAGTTTCATTCACTAGTGTATGTAGGCCTATGTGTTTTGTAAGGTGTACATATACTCCTGAATCAATGGCTATATTTTGGACACTCAATGATGCCGTCACGTTTAGTTCTAAGCTCAGCATTAAGGTAATTTGAGTAAAAGCGATTCCGTCTCTATCAAGCGTTTACAATAGTATAGTGTTTCTGTCTTTTAAAATAGAATTTACTAATTAAGTATAACACTGTATACTTACCTTAATGGCAACATTGTAAATATCTTTTTTGATGCCATTTCCTCATTGTGACAATCGGCTCAGTTTATTACATGCATTGAATATATGAGAACTGATGTGTATTTATGTAGCGTAATGAATAAACTGAATTGGAGAAAATCATGAGAGTGAAATGGGAGGAGCTGACGAGACTGGGGTGGAGTGGGGTCGGTGGTCCATGTGCGCTGGCCAGTGGGTGAACGCCCTCCAGGAACAGCACACAAGTGCCCAGCAGGAGGACCCGGACCTCACCGCTGTGACCTCCAGCATCGTCTCCTCTGGAGTAAAGGAGAACCATTTGCGCCGTTTTATGGAAGAAGTCCAAGATCGGCCGAATTAATCCCGAGTGAGCTACTGTTTGGTTTGGTTGTGGTGGTGCTATTCTGCGATCTCTCCTTCAAGACGCCAAGCTCTACTCCTCCTAACGGGAAAAGACGCTGCCAAAAGTCAGGAAACACGTCGATCTCTGTCGGATTTCGAAATCTGAAAAAATCGAAGCTTCGTTGGGGCTGCAAGAGCGGAGAGAACTAGATCAGCAACAGAACAACGAATAAAATGTTTAAAAAGAGTAAAAGTCAAGTACTTGTGGATTATGCGTCCGAGGAGGAAGACATGTCTTGGCATCACCTCCATTCGTACAAGGTGAGCCTTTATTTGTCGAAAGTAAGCCAGGCAAACGATATTCGAAACCTGAAAGAGAGGCTCAGTCTGTACTAACGTTATTTTAAAATGTTTACAATGTTTGAATATTCTGTATATTTGACAGGACAAAGGATGATGTCTTATTGTTTTGCTCTTGAAACAGATACACTAATTTACTATCATACAAATTTACATCATATCTAAAAAAATAATGTCTGGAGTTATGTATAACCTACATATAGGATTACCGACAAATATGCAGATTTCATGCAAGTATTTGAATCATGTATCATTAAACTTTAAGATACATGTCGGATAACTTCTAAAAGTTGCGCAAAGTAACGCGCACCAGACAAAAATGCTACACAGGTGCCGCGTGAACCTCCCACCCTCTCACCGATCCTCATAAACTACTACAACTCTAAAACAACCGTTTCAATCTGCGCGCTGTAATCAAGACAGTGTCGGTATTATATGGTCTGATTTTTTTGAATAAGGTAACCCAACCTTTGGCACCAAAGGTATCTTAGAGAGCAACAAGCCTTGTGACAAATGGAGGTGAAATGCAGCCTAGATGATGATTGGCTAATATCGAAGAAAGAGTCTGAAAACTTATAAAGGTAGTTGTCTGTTTTCATTCATCCAGGTCATGGTAGTCAAGGTGTTCAGTTATAAGCAACTGGACTTCTTTTTGGAGCTTGAAGACGTTTCACCTTTCATCCAAAAGGCTTCTTCAGTTCTCCTGGTCTTCACATCACCAGGCCAGACCAGAAGAAGCCTTTTGGATGAAAGGTGAAATGTCTTTAAGCTCCAAAAGGAAGTCCAGTTGCTGACTGCTGACTAACTGAACACCTTGACTATAAAGGTAGTTGTGACACAGATCCCACTAAGAGACATACCATCCTCTGGTAAGGTGTTGTTTGAGTAAACCCTAAGCATGAGGATAGCTGTGGGAAGGGTGTTTGGGAACGCAGACGATCAGTGTGTTCCCAGTTACTAGCGCATGCAGAGTCATCTTGGGTGTCTAGATGTGGGTGCCATGTGGGGGAGTGTGTGTGTGTGTATGTGTGTGTGTGTGTGTTTGTAGGGGGTGTGGTATGTGTCTCTGGCAGCTGGGACTGGAGGTTGGGGGTGTTTGATCAGGGAAATGAAGACACCTCTGACAGATGGACACACGCGCGCACACACACACACACACACACACACACACACACACACAGAGTGTCTCTGTTGCATACCTATCTATAACACAGAGGGAGGAGGTCCACCCTTGGAGCAGTGTGTTGATTTTGAGTCTTATCTGGACTGAAAAACCTTAGCAAAGTGCAGGCATATACTTAGTGAAATGTACCAATTATCCAGTTTTTTTTTACTTCCTTCTCTTCCTGTTCTGAAACAGCAGCCTTTCAACCAGTTAGCTTCCTTCAGTAAAATATCAGCAAATCCCGTTTAACATTACAGGAAAGCACACATCCTCTTGACACTTTCTAATCGGGTTGTTTTTGTTAGCATCTTCGTCATCTCCTCTTTCTTCTCATATCCAAAACCGTCAGACAGGACTATAGAGTATTAGAGTCGTGACCAAATTGTCAGAAATTAGTTCTAGAGAGAGAGAGAGAGAGAGAGAGAGAGAGAGACTTTATGTGGCTGTTATTTACAGTAAATCCATGCAGCTAGGCCTGCAAGTCTAGCTGCTTGTGATGAACACATACCTACTGAAGCTATGACTGTAATCCTTCATGTCCAGAGCAGGCTGAAGTACGAACAGTACTGACCTTCATTTGCTCCTGTGTAATGACAGACATGAGCACATAGATATTGTAACGAGTGAGCAGTACTTTTCTAGTCTGCCATGAGAAAGGTGGCAGCTCCCACAACCTTCATGTCTCTCTGCTACCATAGTCCCTTGTCACATCACATCTACAGTACTATATGCTTGTTGTGATATTGAGAGATCTTGTCCTACAGCGTGGTGTCTTTCACCTGTGCATATCCAGAGACGGCATGCATTTGTAAAAAAAACAAACGTTATTTTGGATAAATGGATGCATTCTAAATAAACACTTGGAAATGGGTCAATCAGAGTGTCTGGTTCCAGCTGGCTACAACCAGAGCACTATGAAGGATGAAGCTATAAGAGGCTGTTTTGCTCAGACACTGACTTTGCTGTACCCCCCTGAGCATCTACAGGTGACCTCTGTGTGCTTCTATTTATTATTAAACCACTACAAGAATTTTGGACTAGACAGTGACCCATTTTTTTGTTTTAATTGTTGTTTGCTCCTGGAGCAACTGATATCAATGGACACTAAACACACACAGACAGAACCACAGAGCCCTGTGGAAGATATCCTAAAAAGGAGTTTTGGGCTTTAATACATCCTCACAGTAAAGCAGGGCTTGATTTAGACAGGGCCTGTCTTTGGCATGATGTATGCTGCAAAAGCCTTTGAGTAGCTTACACGGGAGGCGGCGAGTTGGTCAGTCGATCGGTCAAGAATGGAGACAGATTCTCAAGGATCCTGCCTTTGAAGAGTTTACATTTTATTGGGACATTGACTCTTTGCTGAGCCAAAGCAAAGAACCGAATGAGAACAAGTGACGATTAGAGTAGACATAGCAATTTGTATATATATAAAAAATATTTTCCCTGATTGATGAATGAGATGAAAGTAAAACTTTGAGACTGGTTGAGGATAAGGAGAAATTCTAATCTGACTTTATCAAAATATGGAACCTTGCTGATAGAAATATAAAAAACACAAGTATGAGGTTCTTGTCTTGCCAAGAGACAAGATAAGAGAATTAACTTTTGGGGAGTTTTTCAGTGGAACCTGTGATCCTATTTTCAAATCTTAAGGGTGTGAAGTAGAGTTGTCACTCCTTGAAGTCTCATGACTTGAATCAGTCACAGCAGAACTTTTTTTTTTAAAGAAGTTAGCACCAGCTGAGATTTCTTGCTGATCGGCCAAAAGAAGAATCTTTTAAAAAGAGTGTGTGCTCGGAGCTGACTTCATGGAGCTCGTCGTCAGCTGTGTGGGAAAGGCAAATCTGATTTTGACTCAGCACTTTCAGCGACAGGGGAGTCTCAATCAGCAGGTGTGTGTGTGTGGTGTGTGTGTGTGTGGTGTGTGTGTGTGTGTGTGTGTGTGTGTGTGTGTGTGTGTGTGTGTGTGTGTCTGTGTGTGTGTGTGTGTGTTGTGAGGGGCGAGAGACAGAAAAGGACAAGGAGGGTGTCAAGTTTCAACAGCTGAGTGCTTATTGCCCTTTATGCAGTGCTGTGTCCAGCTGTGGACCCTTACACACACACACACACACACACACACACACACAAGCCCTATGGGAAAGTGACCAGTGTGAGCTTTCCATGTCAGCCAAGCTATAAAGTGCAGTAGGGGTGAGAGGTCAGATTATAAAGTTGTCGTCTGTAATGAAACATGTCCCTGACAGCAGTAGGAGTTACACACACTCATACACATACACACACTCATACATACACACAAACTTCAGAAACCAAGACAGTCTTGTTTTGTTGTTTTTTTAAAAGGTTCTGAGCCTTTGAGGACTGCAAATGGAGGAAATGGAGAACACTGGTTTATAGAATGGGAGTTCAGAGAGGAGGGGAGATGAATGTGTGTGAGAGTAGTACAGTAGTGTCTCTCTCTCCTTCTGTGTGTGTGTGTGTGTGTGTGTGTGTGTGTGAAGGACAAACTGCAAGAGGCAGTTTATTTCTGCTGTGTATGAGTTTATGTGTGTGTGTGTTGGGCCAATGGGTGTCTCTGCTCTTAAGAGTGTCTCCATACCTGGTTAGGGCTATCAAAGAAAAGCCCGCCCTTATGGTGCCCCCTCACACGCATGCACGCACACACGCACACACACACACACACACACACACACACACACACACACAGTTGATCCCATGCCTTAGGCGAAGGCTTACAACACTACTTACTAACATTTACTGCTCGGTGCCTGCTGATCTCTTCTTATGAGGTAATATTATCAGAATTATCAGGGGGCAACACTATGGCTAATACATCTATTATTGAAAATGAACAACAAAACAGTCTTACGACGACACTTTTGTTTATATACTCAGCAGAGACTCACATATTTTATGACGGGAGGCAAAGTCAACCAGTGATTCAAAGATACAGTAGCTGTACAGAATCCTGAATGGACAAGTACCTTGCTGATTTATCTGTGAAGTTTAAAACACTTTGATTGAGTTGAGATTTATTAAAAACATGCATAGACACATTTGTGGGGAACCCTTTGAAGAGGTAGATAGATAAAGAGGTAGATACAGAGAAAAGGGAAGGAGAGAGAAACAGTGAGTGAGCACGAGAGAGAGAGGAAGGAGGGAGGGAGGGAGGGAGGGAGGGAAAGGAGCCTGGGGGAAGTTGAAGGAGATCCACATGAGTTTATTTGGGTGCCATTAAGGTGTTGTGAAAGTGCTCTGAGGGTTGTTCAGGTAGCAGCCGTTAAGGTGTACGTTGTCTGAGACTGATTAGCCTTTGATCTACATCAAGAGGGCATGTTGCACAGACATGTCCTGTCTCTGGGCCACACACACAGACACACAAAGTGAGAGACAGAGAGAGATTCAAACACAGTTTATTGTTCTTTTATATTTATCCATGTGAAACCACCAAGTCGCCGATGAAGAATAAGGACAGTACAGTACTGAACAGTAAAGTTACAATAACACCACAGTATAAACAAACCAGTAGCCACAGTACTAAAAAGAAAAAAAAATAGCGCTGTCAATGTTAAAGCGTTAACGCATGTGATTAATGTAAAAAATGTACCCACCAGGGACAGAACTTCTGCATCTGGGATGCGAGTATGGGGGTAGGGGAGGGACGTTAAAAAAAATCATGTGGTCAGTCACCCCTGGGCACCTCTGTCATAGACAACCTGTGGCAACTACACTCTTTCACATTGGGTATGAAGGAAACCAAGGAGCACCACTTTGCGAGTAGCCTCTAGCTGCAGTCTGTAGGACAGTAAAGTGGGGTGTACAACTCCGCCCACATCCAATAGGTAGCCTGATGCATCAGCCACTTTCACATCGTGGTGGAGCCAAAAGAAATTGAGCGGAAGCACTAGGTGGCGAACCAGGGGCATGTGTGACATTCTCCGCAAAAAATAAAGGAGAATTAGGAACATTAAATGTGTAATTCATTGTGATTAACTGTGATCAACTTCAATTTTGTATTGTGATAATTTTTTTTTCATTGATTGACAGCACTAAAAAACACACAATCACCTCACACTGTGTGTGTAAGACCAAACCATGTTGACATAAAACAGTCAGCTGTTGTTATCAATGCTGCATAATCTGGCTAGCTGGCTTTTCCAGACACTGTTGTATTCATCTTCTTCAATACAATGTTTCCTGGAGTTGGATGCCTCTCCTTCAACTGATGCAATCTGGTGACATTAATAGCAGCTATTTCCCACTTTGCTTCACAGAAAAGTTTTTTTTTCCTTTTTTCCAGACTCAGAGTCTCAGAGAATGTCACCTGGGCTCACCCTTACTTTACCATATCACATCACCTGCAATGATAATTGCATCAGGGGAGCGATGATTTTTGGACCAGTGGTGTGGTTCTGTGTTAGCTGGTAGAAAACAGGCCCGTACTGGTATATTAAAAAAAATAAGTATGCTTGGCCATGACATGGTGAACACACGCAGCCAAAAGGGTG
>JAIFZK010000001.1:5587500-5652500 GCA_027481765.1 Tenualosa thibaudeaui | reverse complement strand
AGTCGCCTGCATTGTCATATTACATCTTGACAAAGGCACAGTTGTTCACTGGTCCTGGATCAGCTCATATTCTTTTACTGGGGCAGTGTTAGAACAGTAAATAAGGAGCTTGGCTAGTATTCAGTAGCCACAAAGTCAGGGTACACCATGGCCTCCCTCTTCTATTGTGGCACTCGACACCTTGTTGCTCCATGGAATGTGAACCTGTGTACTGATATCTGTAAGTGGCTTTAGCATTTGCTACAGCTTTAGCGTTAGTGTTTGCAGCATACGTACGCTAGGCTACACAAATTAAAATAACTCACACTGGCTGCCATTGTACCGGATGGGAATTAGATCACAGTGAATTATGCTGAGATAAGAGTGTGCTGTCGGGCCCTGTGGGAAAGGAGGGGAGAGGGGAAGCCTATTGGCAGCAGAGTGGAAGGCAAAAGCCATAGAGAGAGAACATTGAGGCAGGCCTTTGACTCAGGGAAGGGGGAGCTGGAGGACGTTTGGCCTAGCAGGAGACATCGGGACCAGTGCCCAAGTATTTTTAGGGAGGATAGAGTCAGGAGGTTAAGAGAAACAGGAGAGAGAGACAGAGAGAGAGAGAGAGAGAGAGAGAGAGAGAGAGAGAGAGAGAGCGCTATGCAGTGCGTTTCCTTGGGAGGTTCCTCTGTGGAATGCCCCATGCAGGAACCGCTAGTGTCCGTGATGTCTGCCACCGTGGTGCCAGTTTGTCTGTCATAGTGTCTTGTGCTTTGTGCCAAAACTGGTTCCTGGCTAGGTGTGTGTGTGTGTGTGTGTGTGTGTGTGTCCTGAGTCCTGTGATTTGGGTGTGGACAGCTGTCTTTAAAAAAACATGTTGTGTTTTATCCACTATCTGGATGTTGATTAGAGTTGATGGGTTTGGTAAGTTTAAACTGCTTGGAACAAGGCTTTGGGTAGAATAAGAAGAATAAGAAGGCCTATCCATTGTAGCCTGTCCAAAACTGCATCCAAAGGGAACACTTAGTGCATTGAAATCTTATCAGAGCAGAAGTAGGACCATTGTCTGTATTTGTGTGTGTGTGTGTGTGTGTGTGTGTCTGTGTGTCTGTGTGTGTGTGTGTGTGTGTGTGTTTTGCACGTTGATGATGTCTATGATCCATGTTCCTGCAGTGTAGAGTACAACCAGTAGCCATCGACTTGTTTTGAAGTGTTTTGTGTATTTACTTTTTCTTACTATTGTATATGTGTATATTTATATATTTTGACCAACAGGAATCTAAGGTAAAGAAGATCAAGTCAAAGAAGGAAAAGAAAGACAAGAAGTTGGATGATGAGCATTGTCTTCTGACAGGAGCCACACTCTCGGACAAAAAAGGGTAAAAGTCAGCGCTGTTCTATTGCTATATGTGTGTGTGTGTGTGTATATACATATATATATATATATATACACACACACACACACACACACACATATATATATGTGTGTGTGTGTGTGTGTGTCCATGCATGCGTTTAAAGGTGTGAGTACCAATACTATGCGCTCTGTCTGACATTGCATCCACTGAGCTGCTGCATACATATCTGTGTTAATTTAGGGAAATGCAGCCCAGACGTATTTGGACAGTGACATAGCTTTCTGTTGTTACCATGATGACTATAATTACCATGAGGTTAAACACTCAGCCATCACATTTTTATTTTAGATTGCCTGTACCCATATTGGGTTAACTGGGTAGGAGTTTTGGCCTGTTTTATTCATCCAAGAAATGTGTCATTGTCTTGGAATGTACCATATGTGTGCATTCCTACAGACACACTCATTTTGAGAGACAAACTCGTGAACAAATAGAATATATATACATGGACACACACACACACACACACACACACACCTAGCCCCAGCCTGACTCCCCTAACTAATGTCACCCTGTCCATTGGCTGGTTGAGCGTTTAGCTCGGCGCTGACCTGCCACTTGTTTGGGTGAGAGGTTAAGAAGGGCCATCTATGACGAAGGAGGAGACCGTCATGAGATTAGACCTCAGGTGGCCTCACTCAGCCCAACAGAGCCCAGCCAGGTGACATAAGACTTGGAGCTGACAGGACAGGTCCTTCACATAACCTCAGGAGGAAGAGAAGAACAGGACAGACAGACAGACAGACAGGCAGACAGGCTGAGGACACGGACAAACTTGAAGAGATGAGAAAGGAAGGGGGTAGGGAGGGGCTGAAATCAAAATAAAATTGTTTCACAATGTATCATGATATTTGTTGTCATTATGATTATTGAAGACCATATTTAAAAGTACTCACACATAAGGCATTGTTATTTATGTTGCTATTGCACTGTTGGTAGAAGAAAGTGTCATGGATTTCATTTACTGAAAGTAGACATTGGTGAGAAGCATACTCCACGCTCTGCCTGTATTAGATTAGATTACCTATATACTACCTTGGGAAAAATGGTAAATGTGGTATGAAAGGAAATAAAAAGGGAGAGTGAATTTGACCATGGTGAGTGTGAGGTGTCAAGGAATGAGTTAGTGTTAGAGGGTATGTGCGAGGTTCCTTGTGTAAGGAATGTTGCTTTCCTGTTTTTGATATTTAGTTGGGGGAAACATATCTAGGCATGAGAGAGAGTGGGAGAGGGAGAGTTGAGGGAGAGAGACAGTGGGGTTGGGGTGAGAGGAGGGTTGTAGTATTTTCAATCTCTTCCTGACAGCCTCACAGCACAATACACGTGTCATTAATCTGGACAGGGTGTATGGGATGGAAACCTTACCTTTACACTCTTACTTTCCCTTCTCACTCTCTCTTCCTCCCCTCATCACACACACACACACACACACACACACACACACACACACACACACACACACACACACACACACACACACATAAACTCATAAACACACAGTTCAGCAGTTCATGACTTTGTTTCCATTGTTAATTAACTCAGAAACAATGGCAGTGGTATTTTGTGTGATAGTAGTATTTGTTTCAAGTTTCCTCTCTCCATGATATGATCATGTGTACCTCCTCCATGCTTACACAATACAGTATGCGTGTTTCCACTACTGTAGGTGAACTGGGATTTGTCCTCTTAAGCTCAGTTTATGTTGTACATATGGGTCCTATTGTTTCTGAACACTTACCATGTTTATGGTTGATGACATTGTTGAGTGTTGATTTGTGGTGTAAAGGAATTCCTTTTTTCTGTTAGGCCTTTTTGCACATAGTCAGGGATAGTTCAAGATCAAGTTTGTATTTATATAGCAAATTATCATATAGTGGTCATTCACTTGGCTTTACATGCTGTACATATTACATGCTATACTAAATGTAATGTTGGTAATGTTTCCTACTGACTAGTGTAGGTTCAATGTCTTCAATTAGATTTTTACCTTTTTTTTTTAACTTACGGTGTCTGATATCCATATATTGTACATTGTAAGAGTTATGTAAGAGTATTGTAAGAGTTTTATATTATTATATTTATTTATGTTTCTTTCATTAGTGGTTTCTGATGCCTGATGTGTGGAATATGTTTTGACTTGTGCAGAAAGAATAAGGAGGAGGAGCGAAGCACCAAGCCTCTGGACCGCGAGAAGGACAAGGGCTTCTGGGATAGCATCACCATGACGATGCGACAGATCACTCCAGCCCGCAAAATGGACAAGATAGAGGGCTGGGAGCCGCCGCGCCTGTCCGACGAGCCGGGAGACGAGAATGTGCCCCAGAAGGCTGAGACGAAGAAAGACGTTTCCCCCACCAGCACCAGCACCATCACCCCCCCTGCCCTCTCCCTCTCCCCCCCTCCTCTCTCCTCGACCCTATCCTCCCCACTCTCGCTCTCATTGCCCTCCTGGAGGGCGGGCGTGACACTGGAGGACTGGCGCTATGCCAGCCTGGCAGACTGCACTACCACTGGTGGCCAGCGTGAGGGCTCCGGGGCCGGCCTGGGAGCGGGCAGTGCCGTCCGGTGGGCTGCTCGTGCAAGGGGCAAGCTGGCGGGCATCAGGAGGAGTAATGGGAGTCTGTCAGAAAACGTGTGGGAAGGACTGAAATGAATGGGACAGGATGGGAGAACAACAACACCCTTTCACTCACACACACACACAGACATACACACATTCTGTCTCTCTCTCTCTCTCTCTCTCTCTCCCCCATACACACGCACCCCACACATGCACGCACACACACACACACACGCACACACACACAGCTAATACTTTGGTGGGATAACGTGTGTGTGTTTGTGTCTGAACTTGAAGTTGAAAAGATTGGCCCCCTGGCTAAGCAGACATCAGAGTCTTACACGGAGAGTGCTTCAGTTCCTGGTGAGGGCCCCTTTTGGAGTTTTTTTGCCAAATACATTCCTAATGCCTTGGTTGTTGCGCTGGTGATAGTGGCAGTGGTGGAGAGAAGTGCCTTATCTGGAGCAAGCCCACTGGTGTAGTCTGAGGCTAGCAAAGAGATTTTGTGGGGGACTCTAGAAAAGGGCCCTCTTGAGACCAGGATGCACAGTGTTGCTTGCAGTTAAGACTGTGGATGGGTGGGTGGATGAATGTGTGTGTTTGTGTCTGTGAATGTGGGTGGGGGTGGGGCGTAGTATTAGACACTGAAATAATCTTTACTTTACATAGTTTCATGTTGTTCTTATGTGAAAACAGACTCACATGACCTAAAGTAAAACTCTGTGTGTACACTGGACTAAATTCAAAGGTTGATCTATGGCCATGGAGAAAGTGGGTGGAAGAAAGAAACAATAAACAACCAAAATGCCCCCCCTCCCCCCAGAAATGGCCTACCAAATGACCCTCCAAAATAGAGGTTGATTAATATTAACATTGATTAGAATGAATCTACCAAGTGATAGAATGAATCTGAGAATCTTAGCTAAGCTAATTTAGTGTTTATGCTGTTATGTTTAGTGCATATGCTGTAATTACAGATTATGTTGATTATGCAGTTTGTTTAGCTCAGTCTGGCTAAACAACAACATTCTACTGTTGTAGATTTAGCTGACTTCATCAAGCTTGTGACAGGAGTAGATGACTGTATGGTGTGTGTGTGTGTTATGTATCAGCTCCTAAAAAACTGATCATATGGGCAGTTATTGAGCAGTCTTATGATTGTCAACCATTGCATTAAACATATTTTAAGTCAGTGATTTTAATTAAACTCGGTATTGTGACAGTAATGACATTTAAATGTATGATGTATATTGTTTGAGAGAGCTATTTTATGAAACCTAAAATGTATGATAAGAAGAAAGTAATATCTCTACCGACACTGGTGTCGACGTGTGAAAGAATATATGTGCAAGACAGCAGTCAGCACAAACAGAGTTTTTTTCGATATCTGAAAGTCTTAACCCTTTTCTCGAGAATTAGTTTTTTCACACTGTCACACTGATGATGCCACTTGCTTTTTAAAGTTTGTGTTTTGTTTCGTCTTTTCTCCTCACTGGCATTCTTAAAGCTAGTTCCTGGAGCACCAGCTTTTCCTGGAAGTTAGATGTGAAAGTGGAGATGGATCCTGGTCTTACATGTATGTCAGGGTTATTTTGAGACAGAATGTCAAATAAAGTCCAACTCTTCAGTCTTGCTTTGTGTCGTCATTTGTACTCAACAACAAAACCACTGCTTCTTTTGTCCAGGGGCCTGTACTACTAAGCAAGGTTACTGGGTAAGCCAGGTAGCTTTGGGAGTTACCACTGATCTCTAAAAAAACCCTACACTGAGCAGCAGTTGTTTCTGAAGTGACATGTTTTTAGATCAGCAGTTACTCCAGAAGTTACACAGTTTAACCAGCAACCTGGCTTTGTAGTATACCCCCCAGTCCTCAAACATCACCTGTCCCTCCACACACATAGATAGGTGCAGGTGAAAACTAATTGGGTCAGTTTCCCAAAGGCAACATTGCTAACTACATGACCAACTTTGTTGGTTGGAATGCAATTTCCCACTGGCAACCAACTAAGTTGCTAAATTGTTAACTATGCTTTTGGGAAACGGACGGCTGATCCAGAATTAGCTATGGAATCATCCATGTCTTCACCTGCAGTATTATGGTCAGAGAGGGTTGAAGCAGAGGGTAGTTCTAAGTAGGTGGTTAAGTGGTAAAACTGGGTAAATTAAGCCAGAGGTAGTAATAATACTGATAACAGAAGATCCCGAAAATACTCATTCTCTTAACCCTAGTACGCTGTAAAAAAAACAATAATTAGTAATTACATTACTTCGCTGTAAAACATAAAAAAGTTCAGTTTACTTGAAAAAGTGGTGTAAAATGTTGCTTCAAATGAGTTAAGTAAACATAACTAGTCTTTTTCAAGTACAGCTTACCTGAAAAATTGGTGTATGTTCATTGAGTTCAGTAAACGTAGTAAGTTATATTTACAGTAACTTGAAAGAGTTATGTTTACTTAAGTCGTTTGAGGCAATTTCCAATTTCCAACCAATTTTTTTACTTTACTGTTTTTTCTAACAGTGTACACTATGGTGTACTCTATTAGGAGGTTTACCACCTTGGAATATTGCCCTGGACTGGAGCCAATGGGCATGATCATTTCTCAAATGACTCCAATCTGCAAGATTGGGGAGGCCTCCCCTGAGGACTGTGGGTAATTACACATGAAGGTGGAAGTCCATGAAATCACACAAACATGTAATTGCCAGAAAATTATGGGTACTTCCTGCCAAGGAGTTGGCAAAGCGTAACGGTGAAATTTCCAAGTGTCAAGCTGGTGGTGTGTGATTACATACTTCATGTGTACCCATACACAGTTTTTATTTATATGCCAGACAGAGTTCTCCCCAAACTTTCATGACATTGGGTCAACCAGAACTTAAAAAAAGCAGTAGGTCCACTTACCAACCGACCTTCCAAATTACAGCTTGAACACACAGAGTACGTTTTTCATACATACTATAAGTCTGTAAAATGTATAGAGTTGTGTTTTGCTCATAAAAACCAAGCACAACATCAGGTATTTCACACTTTTCTTTTTTTCCAGCAGTCGTTCATTACTTAATTCATAAAATTCTTCTTGATGCCTCTGCTTTTGTAATGGAGTGATATCAAAGGTTTTCACAGCCAACTACCTAAATGATCATCAACAGACAGATCAAAGACTGGATTACTAAGTGAATGACATCATAAAGGCTCCACACACCAGAACTGATATGAGGTCAAAGGCACTTGTCCACACACAACAGCACTGAAATTTTTAATTGGCAAGTTACAGCCAGTAAATAATGGATAAACGTATTCAATTCAACAATGTGCTGTCAAAATAGAAGCGAATCGGTGCAGGCAGTGTGTAGAGGCCTTTAGTTGGATTTATCACTGTATCACTACAACAGAGTCTGTTCAGCAATCAGGTTTTTAATTACTATAGTAAACCATGTTCTTGTAAATGCATGACATTACCAACGTATTCCATCATATTATTTTTTCCCATACAAGTAAGCATCAATAATTGGAATGGTAAAGGTACATTACAAAACCCAGAACAAGGATATAAAAGTACTCACTTTCATAAATAGTGCTGTTTCAATTTTTTTTTACCTCCACAAACGGATATGAAAAGAGTGTATGAAAATTTCAGCATTGTGGCTTTTGTATGGCAAATGCACAAACCTTTTCAGTTTTTGTTTTTAGTGTTGACGGCTTCTTGCACAGCACAGCAAAAGTCTACAGAAAAATAACAATGAACGTAAACATAGACCTACCTGCTACCCTTTTCACGTGCATTCAGTTACTAATGGAAACAAAAAAATAGTCATAATAACAATAATTATAATAAGTATAGTAACATTTAACATACTCAGTGTCGCACAATTGACACTGCTGGTAAGGATCTCCTGCCGTGCGAGAATATGAGAGTCATCTCTCCCAAATGAGACTCCTCGTTACAAGTCCAGCTGTTGCCTCGGCAATATCCCTCCAGTCCAGTCGTACACATACTGAAGTCCTTCTCCTCTCCCCCCCCCCCCCCCATCTCTCATATCCTTTCTTCCTTGTTCAATGTCAGGTGATGATGATGTGGCTTGTGGCATAAACACAATCGTATCAGTGATCCCAAATGACATCATTCTAGTGAGCCCTTAGAAGTTTGGGTGAAAAAAAAAGCAAAATGCTCACACTCGTGCACGCACGCACACACACACACACACACACACACACACACACACACACACACACACACACCACACATGGACACACATTCTACACAGAAAAAAGGCTTTTGTTTTCTCCCCTGTCCATGGACATATGTAGGAAGAGGTGAGAGAAGGTTCTAGAAGGGAGATCAGAACAGTCCTAGGCAGTTTTTTTTTTTTTTGAAGTTTGTTTGTTTTCATTTTGGAGCGCATTCTAGAAGCCTCTAGCACTTGAAGAGGTCTATGAAGTGCTGAGGTGACACTGGCATGAGGCAGTTGTCTGGGTCATTGGCCGTGCAAGGATGTCCAGAATCCTGGCAAAGAGAGACACATAATGAGAACAAAAAAAATCTGTATGTGTGTCTGTGTGTGTGTGTGTTTATGTACATACAAGTCACATATGAATTTGACAAGAGCAAGTTTGAGTTTGTTTGAATGGGACACATAACATACAGTGCACTACAGTCCAGAAGTGAATAAGTAGGTACAGTACAGATAGATAGATAGATAGATAGATAGATAGATAGATAGATAGATAGATCATCATATAGATAGATAGATAGATCATCATAACTACACGCATAGTATGGTTTCATGCTTAGTTAACCAGTTTTGAGTTGCATCGTTAAATTCTATATGGCTTGCTTTTTCAGGAGACAGATAGCGATTCAGGTAACTCTGTTCCCAGATACTACATGCCTATCCTTAATGGACAAATTCACCTGATGAGACTCGATTTGACATGTTAATCATGAAAATTAGGTTGCTGGACACAGACAGGTAGGTGAATGGACAGAGAGAGAGTGATGATTAAAAAGACAAAAAGAAAACAAGAGAGAAAGAGAGAGAGAGAGGACTGAGCAAGTGAGTACCTTGAAAAGCAAAGCCAGGTGCCGATCCTGAACAGACATCAGGGGGAGGAACAGGAAGGAAGGAAATAACATGGATGGGAGAGGCCAAAGTTCAAAGGTTACAAAGGAAGAGGAAGGAAAGGGTCCTAAAGCAGGATGGGAATTCAACTTAATTAAAAAAAAATCATTACACCATCATATTTATATTCCTAAGCTTGATTTATGAATGCACTGCTAATGCGTCATTGATGACATAAAAGTAATTCATCGCCCACTACTACTCACGTCATGGCTTGTTTGCCATTGGAAAAATGTGTTTTCATACTGTCTTAATGCTTTCTGTCAGAGAATAATCAATATGAAGGACATGACCCACTGCCCTATCACACTGGTAGGTAGAGGAGAGAAAAGAGAAAATATGTGTGTGTGTGTGTGTGAGTGAGTGAGCGAGAGAAAGAGAGAGAGAGAGAGAGAGAGAGAAAGTGGGTTCTGATTTGCTGTTTCATTTAATCCTTGGCTGGACACAAGGAATTTCATTAAGATTATTAGCACACAATCATTACTGTAGCTTTAGCAGGTAATCCACTATGTGCGTCATGAGAGCTAGCTCTCCACCCTTGGCACATAAGGAACGCATTGTAAAAGGACTTAGCCTGAGTGCTAACAAAGAGATAGATACAAAAGGAGAGCAGTAAAGGAGAGCAGAACAAGACAGGAAGAAAACAGAGGGACTAAAACTGGGAAATTAAGAGGAAAGGGGGATATGGGTAATATTGAGGAAGGAGGTCAAAGGAGCACTGAGGATGGCAAAAGAAGAACAAGGAGGGGAGGGAGAGAGAGAGAAAAAAATGAAAGATAGAGAGTGCGCGCAGGAGAGAGAGAGGTAGAAAGAGAGAAGAAAATAGCAAAGAGAATTTGAGGAGATGAGTGAAAAAGTAGGAAGGAGGTAAGTTGGCCTGGGTACCTTCCAGAAGAGGATGCTGCAGTGTTTGCAGAAGTGAAGGGTGTCGCCGTACTGTTCTTTCTTGGGGTAATATTTCTGCAGTGTGAAGTACATAAGCTTCCAATCCACGTGCCCTTTCTCTGACAGTACCAGGTGTCTGCAAAACTTCAACACAACACAGCCGACACCAGTCAACACATTGGGCTTATCAGACAAAACACTCTAGCACCTTTTGTAAATAAAACTGGGAGGTGAAGGCTGTGAAGGAACTAATCTTGACTACTTTAAATAATAAATTAATAAAAAGTCCTCAAACTTCAATGTACTCAGCAAATAAAATCGCAACATGTGGCTCAAATCAATCATCCCCCCCAGACAGACATGCAGATCTCTCTGCTGTCATCCTGTCAGGGAGGCTTTTGGTGAAACTTCAGAAAGCTGATCCCATCTCAACACCTCAGGCAGAGAATAATTCCTGTGTGTGTCTAGAGCTCTCTGGTGGTCAAACTGAGAATGACCTCAATAATGCTTTCCTCAGTAATGCCTGAAGCTTTGCCAGTGCTGAACTGTTGCTTAGTGGGTTTAGCTGTGCTGCTGATGCAAGACTCATTATGGATGACTGCATGAAACAGCAGCAGCTGTTTCTCCTGAGACCATATCTGTGGCAACATAGGCATTGATCCTCGTCACAGATGAGAAACCACATGTAGCTGAGAACCTTGGATCACACACACACACAGATCTGTGTGCTGTTGTTCTGCACACCACAGAACAGAGGAACATTAGGGGCCATTTTCCCATACATTAAGCCAATTTCGATGGAAATTTTCCACTGCTTGCACTCTAGAGCTAGGCTTAATCCATGTGAAATGTGGGGATATCCAACCTGTTTCTCAGCAAAGTGAAACTGGCACAGTTTCTTCCACAGATGCCGGTCCTCACTAAGCATGCGCAGAGTGGGCGTGGCCTGTCCCAGATTAATGATGTCAGAGGCATCAGAAAACTTGTACAGGATGTTGTTCTGCATGTGCAGAGGTAGGTCACTGAGAGTCATTCCACTGGTCAGTTGCTAAGAAACCAGACATGACAGAGAAAGTAACGTGGACAATGTTAACAGTTATAACTAGCAGTCATTGTTCACAGTGACCAAGATGGCTGATCTTACACACAACTACACATGGAGAAAAAGTATATCATAAAGTGCACAATTATCTGTACATATAGTAAAGATACATTTGTATGTAGTTTGATTGATGAACATGCAGACAGTATTAAAGTATGACATTGTAAGTATGCTCTGTGGTACCTTTGGAATTTGCAGGTTGTTGAGCTGCTGTTGCCAGTTGAGAATAGTCTCCAGGCGACAGACCCAGATGTTGATGTTGCCCACCAATACTGACTTGCCCACCTCCCGAATGAGTGTGCACAGCGTGGAGCTGAGGTCCTGCAGCAGGTCCTTAATAAGCCGTGGGTTCTGCTGATCATCCAGCACTGTGCCCAATCAGAAATCAAAAACACTCCCTTCAGCTTGCCAGTTGAGACATCTAAATTGTGCAGTAATTTTGCTGTCAAGCAGTAAGGTTTTAAAATAGTGTCATCATAGAAAACCAGAGAGCAGATTGTGGTAGAGCTGATTTCTAGCCTGATTGCCTCTTTTGGTTTCCCACTGTGTGGCCTCAAATACCCAGGCAGAGACAAATGGGGGGGGTGTATGCCATTACTGGTTGCTTTGAGTTTCATGGTTTGAGGGTTTTAACTTTCCTGCTTTTTGACTTTGGGCCATGTGTCTCATAGTTTAAAACGCTACAGACCAATGTATCTAGTGTCATGGTCAGA
Source organism: Tenualosa thibaudeaui (assembly GCA_027481765.1). Classification (NCBI taxonomy): domain Eukaryota; kingdom Metazoa; phylum Chordata; class Actinopteri; order Clupeiformes; family Clupeidae; genus Tenualosa; species Tenualosa thibaudeaui. Next base: position 5,640,731 of record JAIFZK010000001.1, on the reverse strand, counting down.
CATAGAGTTGTTTGAATATTCAGCAGCAAAGAGTCTAGTTTTATAGGTGTTTATTTTTTTTTTAGTCTCTGTTGCACACACTTCTAAAGTGATATCAGAGAACAGTGAGCATCAAATTTTAATGATGACTGTATTCTATCCCTTCTCTGGATACTCTGGAGGGAACGAGTGACAAAGACGGGTCTACAACTTTGATATACCCAGCATTCAGAACCAAGCAATCACAGATAGCCCATAATAATAATAATAATAATAATAATAATAATAATAAGGCTGAGGCTTCTGTGGCCTGAAGCTGCAGGGTAAAGAGGGATCCAGTGACATTGTTAGGACATGACCCATGAGCCTCAAAATGACACAATCACTTCTCATGTCAGTGGGGAGTTGGGAGGCAGATCTACTTTTTGTGTATATGAAATTAAGCTTTGGCAAATATGTTATTGAAACATTCATGCCAACAATGCTTTCCTGAATTTAATTGAGAAAGAGGGAGAGAGAGTGAAAGAAAAGAAAAGATACAAAGGAAAAGTAACAGGAAGAAAGAAAGGAAGGGAAGGTCTCTGTATGTATACTGTATACATGTAGACTAACATATACAGGAACATACAGTTTAGCCATACATAACACTAGTATTTGATTGATCCAAGCAGAGAGAGATGACAGAGTGAAGGGAATGGAATGCTGTGGTGCGGAGTCTGTTTGACGTCTGTTGGTTGGTTTCGTCACTGGGAAGTGGGCCAGCAGTAAGGGGGCCTGTGGGTTCGGCCCCGGGCCCTCACCCCTCTCCTAAGCCCCTGCAGAGACGCCTCAATCATGGGCATGCCGTCAGACCAGAGGTGCCTTGGGATTAATGCTCTGGCTCCAGCCAAAAACAACACTCACCCAGCTGCAGTCTCCTGGATACCATCATCTTCCTAATCCTCTCTCTCACTCTCTCCTTATTTCTTTTTCTTCATCTATTTCTCTCTCTCCTTCCATCATCTCTTTCACTCTCTGCTGAGTTTGTAATCACTTGACTGTACCAGAAATACTGACCAAACCTTTCTTTTATTATCAATAACCTTGTTGTTGCTGTTAAACCTCACCTTGGGGGCGGTGAATATCTGGTAAAACCAAGGCTATAAGTGATGTCAGATAGCCTGAATGTGTCACATACCTTTTTTGATAATTTTCTCGAGAACGTTGAAGTAGTTCTTCTGTGCTGCACCACTCAGGGATGTTAGCTGGGAACGAGCGATCAGCTGCAGGAGCTGAGAGAGAGAGGGTGGGGGGTCGGGGGGGTATATATTTATATGTTTTCATATATAAGTATACTGTGTTGTACATACACAGTCTACAGCTCTCTACATGTATCTAGATTTTTCTTTATAAACGGATAATACTTTGGGAGTTTTAGCCACCTCAAACAGATATTTTTTTAAAACAGCCTCCAAAGTGGAGTTTTTTCTAGATGTTGTATTTTTCTGGATTACACTGGATATGTGTAAACACAATAAAACAAAAAACTGATAAAAAAATATCCATTTATAAAAATATCTAGATATGTGTAAACAGGTGTTTACACATTACACATGCGTTTACATTTACTTATAATTGCTATAAATGCTTTGGCAAAGCAGCATATGATTTGAAAGTGAATTTGAGAGACAGAGAGAGAGGGAGAGAATTATGACTGTTAACACTCCTTTCTAAGAGAGTTTTTGTAATAAACACGCCACTTGTGTGTTTATTTGGTCAGAGAAGCATCTCTACATCCTTTCTCAGAGCAAACTTCACCACGTCACCTGTATATGTTCGAGGCCGACCGACAGGGGTGAGGGAAGATAGGAACCAGAGAAGCCACAGAGGAAGAGGAGGGTGAGAAATTATCTGTGCTCAATCATGGGCTACCTTCACCACATAGTTGAAGCGCCGCACGTCCTGGATGGCGCTGGAGAAATCTAAACGGTTGAAGGCCTCTCCCAGCGTGCAGTAGCCATGTCTCTGTAAGAAACAGGAGGCAAAACAAACAGAACAATTATCCTCAGAGAAAGAGAGAGAGAGAGAGAGAGCAAGAAAGAGAGAGAGGGAAAGGGAACCAAATAGCGGGTGGTTATGGTGTTCATTTTAATCATGTCTGAACGAAATTACGACCCTTGTGGAGAAATCAAACCTCCCTTCCTGAACCTCACAGTATTACTCCTTTATTACAGAAAAAAACACTAACCACTACAAATTTCATTTTCAAGTCAAGGCCATGACAAACTTCAGCCACCAGCGACACACAAACACACACACACACACACACACACACTCACACACACACACGCACACACACACACACACACATATACACACATGCACACATGCACACACACACACACACACATACTGCCGATTCTGGGAACAAGATGTAAATCAACTGACCTCTCTCGTACTCTCCTTCTGCACATAGATCCACTTCTCCTGGTAGAAAACTGAGAGCATGAGAGTAGGAGAAGAGAGAGAGAGAGAGAGACAGAGAAAGAGGGAGGATTGAGAGAGACAGAGAGAGAGAGAGATTAAGAGAGAGAGAGGGGGAGATTGAGAGAGGGAGAGAGTGAGAGAGAGAGACAGAAAGAGAGTGAGAGACAGAGAGAGAAAGAGAGAGAGGAAATGTAATTAATAATATGCTTCCAGACCACTTCAATAGAACCACACCGCAAAAGAATAAACAGGCAGAGCCCAGCTGTTTATTAAACTGTGTGTTTGCCTGCTCTCTGCCCGTGAACTAAAGCCTCGGTGGAGAGACCACGGAAATCCCCTCCACAGCACTGGGGCATGATGGGGGGGTGAGTAAGATGGCCACCAGTGCACTTACACTGTGTCTTTGTGTTGTTGTTGACAAAATCCTTCTTCCTCTTCTTGGCAGCCACTTCACAGACGTTTCCCACGTACAAGTTTTCTTTGTTTTCATCACACAGCCTAACAGTGAGAGAGGGGGTGAGAGAGAGAAAAGAAAGGATGAAATGAGGAGAAAAACTATGTCTCAGAGATACAGAACACACGAAAAAAACACATATACAGTACACACACATCTCAATCAAAACTCCCATCCAACAGTTTGAGACCTGTGACAGAGCAGCAGTCACACGGCATACAGTCTGCAGGCAGCTATTTTTAATACACTGTTTCTTGCATGAGAGTTGTTTCTTCCTTGTGTGTCTGTGGGTCTACAGTGGAAATACTTGCTGGAACAGCTGAGCTGGCATGTATATGCATACATGGCTGTGTGTGTGTGTGTGTGTGTGTGTGTGTAGTTAAGATGGTATAAGGGGTGTGGGCTAGCAGGTAGAGAATTAGATGAATGAGCTTATGTAACCTGGTGAGGTTCTGGCTCTGAAAAATTGTGTGTGCATGTGTGTGTGCATGTATGTGTGTATGTGTGTGTGTGTATGTATGTGTGTGTGTATGTGTGAGAGTGTCTGTGTGTGCAAGGTAGTGTGACAGACCCACGCGGGAGTGTTTAAGATGGAACAGAGAAGTTCATTTACAGCTGTCCAAATCTGACTGCTGCAGCGCACACCAACACGTCGCCACTCACAAGACCATGGGTATCACACCCAAGACACACACACACACACAGAGCTATTTCTGTCTCTGAGAAGAAAAGGCTGTAAGTTCAAGACCTCCATGTCCAACCAAGAACTGCATTTGACATTGAGTAAGCCACCCATTGCAAACCCTCATGAAGCTCTGAAATACAGCTTCCAACAATGGTTTGTACGTACCTGTACAATTTATATTGTATCGAGATGTCTATATGCAAATCTAATTATATGTACTTGTACCAAAGTCTTAAAAAACACTTAGTCAAGAACAGGAAATAGGTAAAGGTCATGAAATAGATGAAGATGCACACATAAAACACACACACATAAAAAAGGCAACACTATGTTTTGTGTCTGGATCTGACAACACGCAAGGATATGGGCATCAGTTGAGCAGTGGTTCCAATTGAAATCACATTTTTGTCAACCAATGTTTCCTCTTGTTTTACAAATGTCCTTGACTTAAGCTAAATCTATGGGGATGAGTGCATCTGGCAGAGAGAGGTGGTACATCTTGGGCATCAGGGCCCACATGTGCAAAACTCAAGCTCAACCATGAGCTAAATTTTCAATGCAGATTCGGTCCTTGAAATCTGCCTAGATTCCAGTGGCAAAAACATAGCATAGATGCCTTTGATTAAATGGCCTTTTTGTAAGATCACACCCCTCTTGGCTATAAAGCACAAGATGGCACTAGTTGACTCTTTGATGTCTCCAAACATCCAAATGTTTGTTTCTGCTCAAGTCTCACTTTGCTGTTGCTTCTATGACAAAAATGCAATCAACACAACAACGAGTAACACAACCCCTGATTGGTTCACGGAGACTGTCCACGGCCAGTCAAAGTAGGTTTTGGACTTGCAGGTTAGGCCCCAAGGCCCTAAAGTTGAGAATAGATGACTCATGGAAGATTCTAGAACCCAAACCAAAACCCTGATCTCCATCTGAGCGCACTCATCCCGCTGAGACTAGCCAGGCAGGCAGTGAGGGAGCGTTCAGAGCTGGCTGAGGTGGCACTGGAGCCGGAGACTAGAGATTTGGGGGAGGGATTTTTTCCCTTCCTAAATTTAGCAGTTTGAAGAGGGGGCAATTTTGCTGAATTCCCTTCAGTCTAGAGAGTTATGCTGTGTTTCACATTGATGCAAGGCAAGCAGGCATTTTGTAACACAAAATATGAATGTTGCCTTTGCATGTGAATGCCTCTGTGTGTGTGTGTGTGCGCCTGCACGCATATGCACGTGTGTGTGTGTCAGAGTGCATGTGGATGTGTGTGTTTGTGTGTGTGTCTGTGTGTGTGTGTGTGTGTGTGTGTGTGTGTGTGTGTGTGTGTGTGAGAGTGTGGGTCCATGTGTGTGTGTTCCAGGGGACCCTTGAGATGGAAGCATGACAAGGGCTTATTAGGCATAATTAGCTACAGCAATGTGGAACCATATTCTCCATCTTTTGAACACGACTTTCTTGTTTTCAGTCCACGAGGACCATAGTCAGCAAGAAGCACACAGTCATGGCTTGTCTTGTTGGAGAAAACAAAAATAGAATGCTGGATGAAATTTAAATGTGTCTCTTGTGTGTGAACAGAAATGCTCTGAACATAAAAGGTCACTGTTCTATCTGTCTCTCTCTTTCTGTCTCTCCCACACACACATACACACACAGACACACGCACACACACACGCACACACACACACACACACACACACTCAGATAGACAGATAGGAAAGGGAAGGTGGGGATGTAGGATGAGGGAATAAAAAGAATCACACACATACACACACACTGCTGCTGCCTGCACTGTGGAATGTAATAAGAGTGTATTTGCTGGTAGGATCTGGGAGGTGATTCCCCAGACTAAATAAAAGCAGGTGGGTGTCTCTCTGCAGTCCCCCAAAGCCACACATCATTGCTTTCTCTAGCAGAACAGCGATAGACCAGACACTGTCTACTGCATCCACACAGAGGAATCAGTCAGACACACACACACACACTGACATTCCTATCTGTCTGGACTTAAGGCTCGATTCAACATTTAATGGATTCACTGCATGCTTTTGAACTGACTAGATGACTAGACTACAGGCAGGTAAACACAGCACATGCCTTTAAAAACAACTTCCAATTAAGGAGGTGAGCTTGACATCTCTCAACTCACTGGCTGCAATAGTGGTACTTCACATCTGCCACTATCAAAATGAGTATGTTTTTTTTTTTTTTTAAATCTACTTTCCAACCATTTTTTTTACCCATCAGGCGTGTGAGATGATGTGGCCGACTGGACTAGGATGGCTGAGATGAAAACAGTTCCAGAGCTGATGATACACCAGTCAACTTTTTTAATCTGTGTGTGGCTGGGCAGTGTTCCTGAGTACTGTTGTTCTGGCACATTCCCACTGATACTTGGCTTTCAGGAGAATTATCATTAGGCAAATTTGCATTGTCATCCAATGAGAACTTATGGAAGTGGTTATGTGGTTCCCCAGCAAAACTGCTCAAAACGTTACCCCATGTCTCATAAACTTAAGTGTATGCATGTCTTCTGTAATATTAGTCAAGTGCCGGGAAAATAAACAACATCTTTAGAGAGTTTTCACAGGCTTAAATTACACCTTAATTTACACTTCAAATGTTGCCTGTCACCTTTTAATTTTAACTTTGTGCAGGAAGACCACAAAGGTTTCAAATTAGACTTACAGATAGAAAAGCATAAAAAATGTAATTCTGAGTACATGTCCTTTGACATCAGAACAAGCCAAGTGTCTATTTAATTCCTCCTACACAGGATGTCAGGCCAGACAAAGTATACACTGTGTAAAAAAAGTAACTTTGTCCACACACCTCCTGACCTGCCTCCCATTCGAACAAGTTTCCCCAGGGGGTGCGGTATGTGTGTGTGTGTGTGTTTGGGGGGGGGCAACAATCGTGCCATGTGGGGCACCCTCCTAGGGTACCACAAGCTGCACCACATGGGCACAGCTGCCCACTCTCTAGACTGGCAACCATTGTACTGCATAGGATGAGATCATCCAGCCACACTAGACGTGCAAGGGCATGACCTGATGGGCTTTTGTTTGGACATGCGAGGGTACAACCTCATTGGTCTCTGTTTGCTGTTTGTACAGTGATGTAACCTACAATGCACTGGAATGATATCAGTGGTCATTGTGGTTACTGACAAACAACAAGATGGTATTGTGTTGAAATGATAAGAGTTAGTAATAGCCAGTGCAGATATAACTGCTGGGGGTACATTACATCAAGAAAACAAAGAATGGTAAGAAATGATTTGTCCACAAAATGAAAAAAAATGTTGACAAACTCTAAATTTCAACATTTGAATAGGCCTACAATATATATTGTGTAGAGTAAGAGTATGCCATTCCATAAATCAAACATCTAAGAACTCATTCCTGTGTTTAGCATGAGGTCCAGTGCAATGTGGAACATTCACTGAATATAGAGATAATAGACATAAACAACGGCAATCAGCCCCAACTTGTTCTGGGTGGTTTGGACTCTAGCTGTCTTTTTAAGAGGCACCTTTGTGATGTTCTGGGTTGGTGAGGAAATGCTACAGACAAGCTAAATTGAATTTGACCAGCATACCACTGTGAATTTTTTGAAAGTCCTTGTGCGGTGGGGTTGGTGGTGGTGGTGGTCAGTGGATTCTGAGTTTCTACATTTGTTTGAGTTTAGGAAAAAAGGGGGGGGGGGAACATCTGTCAACACATCTCATTCCATCAGAGATGGAAAATTCCAGAGTTCTTTATTAAACTGATGCCGGGGGAATAAATAAACAAGAAGGGAGGAGGGGTCAGGTTAAATTGAAACACATGAGGGAACAAGCAGTTAGTGATGGGGACAGATAAGGTCAGTGTTTAACATTAGAGAGAAAATGACGGGGAAAGAGAGAGAGAGATGAGAAGAGGTGGGCAGAGGGAAACAGAGAGAGAAAGGGAAGGGAAGAAAAAAAGGGGAAAGAGAAAGCACAGAGAATATGTCGTTCATGGAAAATAGTACCTGGTGCAGTCCAGTGTGTGTAGACCTAGGCTCTACTGTCTATGTTTGTGAATGTATGTCTGTTTTGTCTTACTCACATTCAGTAGGTATGTCTCACTATACCTGTCAGCATTTCATGTTCTGTCTCAGGTTCTCTCTTGCTGTCTTCCTCACATAAACACATCCACCCACCCCGTCACCCACCACCCCCAAACACACACACACAACATACCTGTTTCTGAATCATCTCTCACTCCCCCGCCCTCTTCGCATCCCTACTTCATGCACCTAGCTCCTGTGAGCTTTTTTTTCCTTTCAAGCACACAGCCTTTCAGTCTCCAAGGCCTGTTTCCATGACGGTACGACAAGAGGCAGACAGTAATTATGAGGTGGACACTGGCCTTACACCTCTGGAGTTGAACAAAAAAAGAAGCAATTCTGTTGACCTTCTGACATGCTTTTGACCATTGGTGAGCCAGTCAAATGTATGTGTGTGTGTGTTTGTGAGTTAATGTTTGTTTGTGTTTTGCTCAAACTGACTTGGTTTCTCTGAAGATAAGGTTTACCTCCCCTCTCTCTTCTGCACTACTGACTCTAAACTCACTTCCTACCCTTTCACCCACAGACTTGTTCCACTCCCCTCTTGACCTGGCTGCCATTTTTTTGCACTCTGGGCTATCAAACAACCTCACATGGAAATGAAATACAATCTCCACACTGCCTGTCATTTGTGTAATTTCAGAGGACCAAAAACCTTCAGCAACCACACTGGTTTACATGGATATACCCATTCCATATACATGAGTTTAAAGGAGCACTCTGGACACCATCCATTTATCCTGAATATTGCCTGTTGTTGTTCCATTATAATTCTATTCACTTTCCCACTCTTCTTCCTCTCTTTCATCCTTGGCCTTATTCTCTTTCTCCTGACATTCCTTCTCTCTTTCTTGTGTGGTTCATTTCAGTCACTTTTCTTCCATATATTTTCAAGCACAGGTGTTCCTCTTTAATGAGCATACCCAGCACATTGGTTCTGACCCGTGGCGGGCCGGCTAGGATCATAACCTGATCCTATGATTTTCCCTACGGGGGAACCAGAGTTACATCAGAGCTGCTGTTCCGAGACCAACTGCCTGCGACTGAAATACCCCCCACAACCCCACAATGACATAATCCACACTGGCTGGCTGTCTGGGCTAATCCCAAGATGGATATAAAAAGAAAGCAGGTAGTGCAGACTGACGTCTCAGAGCAGGAAATATCTCTTGAATGGCAGTAAAGACTACAGCTTTAAGACAGCGGTAGGCACACACACGCACCTGATTCATGCACACGCACATGCAAGCATACACACACACACTCACACAAACAAACAAACTAAGACAACAACAGGTTTTACTTAAAAGAAAAATCTCAAAATCTCCTGAGAGAGGCTGACCTATCCAAAACTTGCTCATAATGATTCCCACCCGTTCCTCAGCGTATTCTCCCCTAAATCCTTTTCAGGTGAAAAAGACCAAACAAGCATAAACCAAATCCAGCTGTAGCTGCTCCTTCTGGTAACCAGAATCCACTCTCCTGCTACTTCAAAGGGAAGGACCTGCTGATCTCATCTCACATTCAAACTGCCAAATACATCTAGTTATGCATCAGACAACCAGAGACCATCCAGCTCCATAACGTCAGTAACAATTAACGCCCAAGGTCAGAGCACTGCTACCGTACATAAACCTGATGCTGCTGTGAAACACCATTCTGACAGGAGACCCTGGTGATGTACATCATAATCACGAGAGATGAGATTTGACCTGAGCGTGGCTGATCCCATGTCAACTCCCTAGAGAGGGTATTATATGCCCGTGACTACCAGGCTGACTGGCCCCTGTGTGTCACTGGTCAGACAATTGCATAACATGATACAGAGCATGTGCAGGGGCAATGTCAACAAACACACACACATGCTTGAGATGGCATATAAACAGATGAGATGTAACTTTGCCTAAACAGCAGCCAGGCTGATCAATCTCTGTCATTAGGCTTGGATAGTATGGTAGCCTAATACTTGAAAGACTGGGAAAAATTAACAGAAGCCATTAACTATGCAATGACAACAGTTGTAGGAAACTATTAATCAATGTGTCATTGATATTGTGGTCCCATTGCTACTGGATATAGTCTATGAGACAAAGTGCAATAGTTCACACATTAGCCTGTGCCTCTAGGCAAAATTAAAGGGTTATCTCATGAATCAACAATACAAGTTAAGACTAGGTGAAGCCAGTTGTTTGTACTTTTGCCTTATTGGTCTGCAGGCTTTGACATGCAAGGAAAAGTCCCCGATAAGAACAGAACAGAAGCCTACATTTGACAGCCTAATCTATGTTTGCGCTTACATCATTCTTTTGGGATAGGTTAATTAAAGTTATGCTGCTGCGCCAGGGCATCGTAGGTTTTATAGGTTAATGAGACTTGGTGTGAAATATTAATGCAGCCAGGCAGAGAGCAGATGTCTGTGTGTCAGATTGTGATAGTAGGGAATTAGCCTAAGCGACTCACTCTTCCAAGTCGAGCTCGTTATTGTTATCATCTCCTAAATCGGAGCCGAAAAATTCGAAACGTTTCCAGCCGTCCTCTGTCTTGATCCAGCTCCATCCTGGAGACCTCCAGTCTTGCCCCAAGAACGGCATTCTGCACCTATTCCAATCATAAAAATATCAATGGATCTTTCATTCTATGTGTCACATTGTAGTACCCACAGCAAGAACACATTACACAAATTACGCACTGCCATGCCATATTTTGGCGATAAATTAAGGTTAATCAGGGATTGAACAAATAAGCAGCATCTATCAGGTCAACGATGCAAACCTGTCACATTTTAATAGCCAGTGAGACGACGACCACTATACACTGCTATTTGATACAGGTGTTTGTATACTAAATCCGTTCTTGACCGACAGTGCAACATGTGAATGCTTGAGTATTACTAGAGAAAATTCATTTCCAATATCCAATATAATATCCAATGTAACTAGATACAGACAAAAATCCTTCCAGACAACGTTATTAGGCAAGTGGCCGAAAAAGAAAACACATCTAGAGACACAAAATTAAGATACAGATAAAAGTTTGGTGTCAGGTATCAAAAGAGTTACCTTACCAGCAGCGAGTCCTTTGTTATAATAAAATTCGGCTTTGCTCAGAATATTGACGGAAGTAAACAGCCCGTAGAGTGGAATGTGAGCCGCCTCTTCGTGTGCGGTGATTGGTGAATTTGTTTTTATTTATCTTGTTGCTACCCGGAATTCCGTCGCTGATTGGTTGAACGAACTGCCGATCACAAAAGATTTGATCCGCTGTGTTTTGTCAGGGCATCTTCTTACACGTGACAGAGGGGCTTGCACATGTTCTCGTGTTTTGGTTTGGCATTGGGGGGAGGGCGCTCTCAGCTAGCAGGCAGGCTTGAATGTGTTCTATTCATGTGAAGAATAATCGTGTGAGTATCTCTGGCGAATAGATCACCAGCAAATACCGTAACAGGCTGACAATAGCACAAACTTAACTGGTGCAGATCAGGAAAAACATCACCATACTAAGGACAATTCCCCATGAACTTGGGTACATTATATACAGAGTCGCATGTCACTATTGTATTGTAAACACTATTGTGCAATCTGAAACAATGTATCACAATGTTTGGGACACATTGATCACTGTCACTCTAGATTTACAATAGGCAAACTTGCTGTTCCAGTTATGCCTTTAACAGACTGCTTGTGCTTGGCCTATATAACTGTTTTTGTTTTAAATTATCGTCACGGAAATGTCTTCTGCATTTTATCTTATTCGCCCACCATTGTTGTTGCGTTTATCTGGGCAATCAAGCAATTGCTTTCTTAACATTTTTGATACATGCTAAAACGCTCCTATTTACATGGAATGAGTGCTAGGCTTTTGTATGTTTAACTCGCTTCAGACTCCTTGGCGTGCTTGCCTTTGCTCCTGTAATGAAAACATGTACGACACATCCTATATCAGCCGCTGGAAGGCCTACAATCGATCAGGTGTGTAACCATACGTTTCACCTGTGAGGGCAGTGTTATTTCCTATCTCTTATTGGAGAATGGCCTCCTCTGTGGTGAATAAGCTAAGGTTGAACTTGAAAAGGCTTGGGAATTTAATAGTGCCCTTGGTTATGCTTTTGAAAATAAAAATAAAAAACAGGTGCACACAATGGCTTATAGCTTACCCAGCTGCAGCTCTGTCTTGGGGACGAGTAAAACAAGCTTTTACTAACATAGCAGTTGTTCCAGAAATCATTTAAGTAGCCTATTTATAGACCAGTCAAATCACTAAGCCATTTAGAGATCTGAAAACATACATACTTTACATCACACTCATACAGGAAGGCATTCATACAGGAGGCATTCATACATGGCAGTAACAATAATGTTACTCAGGGTACTTTGCATTTAAATTAAGGTACAATATGTCAAAAGTGTCATTGTCTGAGCTGTAGTATGCATTCATTAGTTCATCAGGCAAACTATTGAAATATATAAGGCAAAAAGGAAAGGTGAATGTTCAACTTTTTAATTCTACAAACAGAAGGAACCCCACAAGACAAAAACCATCAGTATTGTGTACCCTCAATCTAAGCCATTAAACCTTTTGTCTGTGTCAACAAATACAGTAATATAAATTGCAAAATAGAAAACAGAACAACATTGTGTGATATAATACAGATACAGAAAAGGTTAACTTAATAAACAACAGTACTCCTCTGTTAAAAGGAAGTAAAAGAAAGAATATCTCTTAAAATCTCTGAGAATTGCACAACTTGACCATGTCCTCAGATTTGGCAAAGATATGACTAACCTTACTGGTGAAGCTGAAAAAGAAGCTTGTTAGGCACCACTTGGATGGATTATAATGGCCTACTATTTAAACCGGTATAATGAAAACCCTGTGAACCCCAGACCTTGAAAGTACTCATCTATATAAATCATAGATTGTGGTCAAACAATGAAAAACACATCAGAACAGAAACTTTTCCTGAACCTTTTAAACATTCCAGTCCTCCCAGCCATTTACTGGTATGTACTGCATGTACTACAACAGTAAAAAGCTTTATAATGATGTTAAGTGATAATGTTTTAAGCCATCCTTTCAAGTGCATCAAATCTTATAACAGATCTACTGGTTTGTGAAAGTAATTAAACTACAACATCTACTACACTTAACAAAAGTTAAAACTAAGCTAGATACCCTGAAAAAGGTAGTTTAAAAGATACTCGATACTGATTGCCATTAGACCAGACTTAAAACAACACAATTATAATTAATCTGACCTTACATTGAGATTCTTAAATGACAATGAACAAGTCTGAGTCTGGGGTTCTGCCCAGAATGTCATCATTAACTTGAACTATATCTTCTCCCATCATATTTTAAACTTTTGACAAAATATTCTGATGCAACATACAGTGAGTTATCTTGTTGGCCCAGCATCTCCTATAGTCAGAAGCTGGTTCATTAGCCACTCCCACTTGCTGGACACTACTGATATGATGATGCATCCAGAATAGGCTAAGCTTACAGCAGTCAAATGCCTTAATAACAAAAGAGGCTGACATTGGATCAAAAAGCTACAAGACTGACCCCTTGTGGATAAACACAAAACTGCTGTACTGCTCAAGGGAAACAAACAGGATTACATTATCTGACCTCAGTGAGGAGTGTGTGAAGTGTGAGTAACAGTTTTATTTTTTAAGAGTTGAGAGGACATACAGGCCTTTTGACTAACGTCTACAAAACCGGTCTGATTGCTACTGGAAGGTATTTAAATAATCACTGAACCACTCTGTCTGAGCAGCAGAGTCTGAAAAGAAGAGTTTGACTAGAATACGGTAAAAAGAAGAAGGAGATGGCAGACTGGCATTGCACTCAGTCTGGCCTGTGCACAGGCCTGGAGGTAAGTTTTGCTTTGGCATTTGCAAACGTATTGCCTGCTACCCACTGATCCACCCAAATCTCATGAAAGGAACTTATCACCTGCATGTGAAAAACACATTCATGTGGAGAGGCTGGAATAATAACAATAATAAGGAAGTTGCTGTTTGGGATAGCCATATTACACAAAAGGGAGAAAACTTCAACAGAGCAAACACTAAGATGATGAAAAGACAACAATTGCATACAAGCTTTCCTTCCTTTTTGGGAGTGGCAGATATCAAAAAAACATCCCTTAGTAGACTTAGAAGGGTACAACAGAGAAGAGAGTTAAAACAATTTGAGAAACTGAAGCAAAACACCCCTTTACAAGGACACAATTCTCTGCTACATGCTTTCTTTCCCTTAATACATTTCTTCATTTCTCTTTCTCAATCATTCTCTCCCTCTCTCTCTTTCTCATCCTTTCTTTTATCAGACAAAGGCAGCTTCTATGGAGGAGAGACAGGACAGTTGCCTCTTGATAGAGGCTGAGTACTACAGTAACCACCAAGCTGCACAGGAAGTTAGGACTTCCTGCTTCCTGTCAGATTGCGGCGCTGGTCGCAGTCCGCCAGTGGTGGAGCCTGGGTCCGGCGGTTTCAAGAGGTGCAAAAGCAGTCCAGACAGGACCTTGACCTAAGTGGTGGCCTTTGACCCATTAAGTGGGCAGAGGGTCATCGTCACCACGGCGGCACCTGCACTTGCAGCACAGCACGAAGGGTGTGGCTAAGAGCAGGAAGGGAGAGGCAACCAACAACAGCAAGCCGAAGCCTGCAAATATCCCCACTACCTGAAAATAGAGAATAGAGGAGAGAAAGAGAGAGAGAGAGAGAGAGAGAGAGAGAGAGAGAGAGAGAGAGAGAGAGAGAGAACAGTGGAGAGGAGCGACAGAGATGAGGGAATGAGAGATTTTAATGCCTCTGCATGTTAGCCACAAGCTATTTCCTTTATCACCACATAGGGGGCAGCATTTACCACAAATATCAAACATATAATCCAACTCTGAACACTACTCAGACTTTTTTCTATCACTGATGATACCAGTATGTAAAATATATGTGCGCATAAGTTCACATGTGTACCTGAGTACGATGCCAGATAACAGAGGCCCTGGAATGGCCCAGCCTGTTTCTGCAGGGTCCTTTGTCATAATGGATCAAAAGGAAGTCATCCTGTAAAAATAAATAATGATATGGACAACTGCACACTTTGTTTCCGCATTCAATCTAGGTGTCTAACTTCAAACGAAACAGATTTTTTTCAATTCTTTTTATTTTTTTTTTTTAAATGTCAAACTCATGGAAATGCTCACATCCAGCGATTCCAGGCAGTACCAGCAGAAGGCATGCTTGCAGCTCTTACACATCATCTGTGCACAGCCCTCGTCCCTCTCTATGTACACCTTACACCGGGGGCAGCGCTTGATAGGAGCGTCTTCATCCTCAATCTTACAGAGAGGGCTGAAGGGAGGCAAACACCCAGCAAAGGGTTGATATAACAGTCTAGTGAAAATGTATTTCTATAAATGTTTTTTTTTTGGGAGATAGGATCGGTCTTTAGGAATAATACAGTTATGATTTATAAATCATATTAGCGTATTATATATCAATCATATTAACATTTATAGCATATATTTACTTTGAATGTCAAAAAATTATGTCTTCATAAATGTAGCTATTAACCTATTTCCCTTACATTCTGCATATTACTGGAAGGCAAACCGAAAGGTTATATACCTGGACAAAGTACTACTACTTGCAAAATATCTAGTTTTGTGTGTGTGTTTGTGTGAGTGAGTGAGTCAGTCAGTGAGAGAGGGAGAGAAAGGCAGAAAGGGATCACCATTCCTATACCTGATATCACCAGGTAGGAGGCTGGTGATTGGACCACTTTCTTTGCACGGCTGGTTCTGGTGCCACTGGGCCCGACAGGCAGAGCAGAACTCAATACTGCAGATGGGACAGCACACACATTGCCTGGAGGGCACGTCCTGCACCCCTTCCTCCTTCAGCTGGCACACAGCCTGGCACGAGGAGGACGGGCACCATGTCCGCCAGGGATCCAGCAGCACCTCTGCAAAAGAAATAAAGAAAGTGTTGGGATTGTGTGTAAAATCATCACGCACAAAAAAACTGTATTGTTATGGACAATTGTTTTCTACTTTCACATATCAAGACAAAGCATATTACATAGTTCAATTTACAAAACATTTTGTAGGCTATTACTAAAATACAATATGTGCTACAGAGAGTGTCCACCATTGGAATGAGAACAGAATGGCATGATGAACATCTTTGAACCGTTGCTTCTAAAATACATCAATGTCCTATTTTTAGTCTTAAGAGACGCATTTGCTTCTTCACCAAACAAACAAAACAGCAAAGTATGCATTTAGAAGATGAGCAATCAATATAATGTGCGTCTCCTCTCCCCTGCCTTCCCCGACACCCCTCCCCGCATCAGCACCCACTGCCTTTCCTCTCATATCTATTTTGAGACGGCTTGGAGACGCAGCTCAGCTAATATTAGTGTGGGTGACCCCTGTGGGTGAGGAGACGGTCTGGAGTGCGTCCGTTTCCCTGACAGCTTCGTCAGTGAGACCCCTTTGAGAGACGTCCAATATGAGCCAAATACGACACACATCCACACACACGCACATTTTTCTAGAAAGCTTGTGCTGGACACAAGGGTTCTGGTGTACTGTCAGCAGGGTCAGTGGAAGTATCCCTTTGGTGCTGAGTCTATCTTAAGAGCTGCTGGGCCAAGGAGAGAGAGGAATGAAGCTAAGAGTGTGAATAGAGACGGTTCTGAGCAGAGGCCTACAAGCGACATCACAGAGAGAATGGTCAATGACCCCAGGGTTACTGGAGCTTCAGCGCGGATGGATGCTTCCCCATGTGCACTTGCTTTTCTTGTGCCGCCCTTTTGCGTACATTTCAGTGGACCTCTATGGGCTATTGACTCTGGTGTGTTGATTGAAGTGACATTGACTATGTTTACATGCAAGTATCCCAAATATGAGGTTTATCTCGGTTTTGATCATATTCAGGATTAAGTGTTTACATGAAAGCAGAGAAATTGGGTTATTAATATCCCTGTTTACATGATAAATACTAATATTCTGGTTACTGATTATAGTGTTCTTTGCGGTGTTCTCACCGAGCACTCTAGAATCTTTCTCCGCAACTGTCAGAAATTGGGTTAAGGTGTTCATATGCTATAGTATCCTGGTTTCTTTCAAAGTACTCCACCTAGCATAGAAACCGGGATAAGGGCTTATTCCGGATACTGAATTCAGTAAAAGGTGTTTACATGCGCAAACAGAAAGCCAGGATACTTAATATCCAGATCATGTTCGGGACATTTAAGTGCATGTAAACGTAGTCATTGCCTCTTGTGTGTTGAAGCAAGCGCATGTTTAGGGTGTGTGTATAGTGTGTAACCTACTGAGCTGCACGGCCAGCTCACCTCTCTCAAAGCGAAGTCGCTGATAGCGCTGTAACATGTCTGTAGGCACCAGGAGCTCCACCTGGAGAGAAAGCCAAGAGTACACACGTCAATACTGACCCTATCCGGCCTCTGAATTAATAAAGTTCTTACTAAACATAAATCCAAATCTAAACTAAAACCCAATAAGACTATCTAGGGGAATGTAAAGTAGTTGTAATTGTTATGTAACAGGCAAAGTTAATGTCATAACAGCAACTAGTAATATTGACTAGCTTGGAAGCAAACCTGCAAACCCATTTTCAAGTAATTCATTTAACATTCGATATTCTGACACTGACATATACAATACTATACAATACTAATAATACACATATAGACCAGTCCAGAGATGTTGACAATAGAATGCTCCTACATTGTTCTAATAATATCCAAGTAGACAAAACAAAAATACAATGACATTTTTCTTTATCTCTGGCTTGAGAACAACAATAAAACATTCCAATAGCATTGCATGGCCAGTGGGAGTGAGTGAGCACCTCGTTCTCCTTGAGCTGTCCCTTCTGTGGACAGGCTGAATCTGGGCAGCATATGTCTGTCTGCAGACCCTCTTTGATCAGGAGCTCCACATACTGCTTCAGACACTGGGACACGACAGACAACCCACAGGAGGGAGGGAGATGAATAACACACTAGAGGGACCCTTTCATTTCTTTATGTTCACATTACATTTATGCATGAATCCAAACCAACAACTTTCTAGGCTACTAGCACGCTAGCCAGGTTCCTTAACTGCTACATTACCACCATAATATGAAAAAATATACTGAAAAAACAGTATATATGACAATGTAGGTGTGCATGAATCAGAGAGGACATTTTCAGTTTTCCAGACTCCAACATGTTTTTAGTAGGCATGATGTGAATGGACTATGGTTCAGACTTACATATCCCAGTGAGATGCAAGAACACAGCAGTTTTACTAAATGAACCAAAAACAAGGGATTGTGTGACGATGATGGAAGCATCTGACATAACTCTTTGCCACTGGAAAACCCTTGGGATACAGTTTGTTTACACAGATGCCAGAACTTTAACCTCCCTCTCTCTCTTTCTCCCTTTGTGGATCCTGTCTTCCATTCCCTCAGAGAACTGACTGCCAATGGGACAAGGGGAACAGCCCCTCAACATCATCCCCACCTAATGAGCCTGGAGCTGAGACACAGGAGGTTACAGACTGTGTCACTGTCTCCAAAACCTCAACACAGCTGGCTTGAATTGTGTATGTGAATTATGTGGGCTTGGTGATTTGGCCTATGGCAGAGTGTAAATTGTGTGATGTAAGACTTTGGTGGTGTGTCACTGATTACCATTTTGTTCCACTTTCACTTGAGGTGGATGTAAACATTTACATATAAACAGAGCAAAGGTTATGCCACAATGTTTGATGGAAAGTCTAGGGACTTGGCGTATGTTGTAGGTTCACAGGTAACACAATCTCAACAGAGAAATGTAGTATGGAACATGGATCACGGAACATGGAACACCAGCATTAGGAGGAGTCTGATGACATGGCATTTAGAGGACAAAGTATCAGCTTCAGTGAGTGTGTGTCCTGCCCAGTGTGTTAATAATACAGAACAGGTGAGCTCATCAGTATCAGTGTGTACAGAGTACGTGCATGTGTGTGTGTGTCTCATACACACATATATGTGATGCGAATGATTATGTGAAAAATTTTACTTGTTATGACCAAGAGTGCTCAAATTTTATGTAATCACCATTCACATCATACCATACCATGGCATTGTGTTGGTGTTATGGACGTCAATTCCCCATTTATATAAGTGTGTGTGTCCTTACACATGTATGTGTCTTCCTCTATGAGTGTGTGTGTGTCCTGCGTGTGTGTCTGCATCTGTGGGAGTGTGTGTCGGCATATATGTATTTGTCTGTGTGTGTGTGTGTGTGAGAGAGAGAGAGAGTGAGGGAGAGAGAGAGTGCGCACACACTCACCATTGTGCAAAAGACACAGTGGCAATGCGTGAGCGTGGTCATGTGTTCAGGGGTGAACTCTCCCAGGCACAGCTTGCAGGACTGCAGAGGCACTAGCGCCAGCTCCCTGTTCCTCATGTCCTCTGCCCTCGCCAAGGGGTCATGCACCATGGCATCCGTCATGGTGCCCCGTCGCTTACAGTGCCTGTGGACAACAGCACAGGTCAGTCCCACACACAAAGAAAGGACCAGGGACAAACTGGACAAGGAGGACGACAATTTCTCTATTTCCTCAAAGTGTCACAAAACCTCAATAGTTTTTCAGTACAATACGTATTCATATTTTCTTCATGGTAATACATCCAAGATGTGCAAGAGCAAGATCTACTACTTCTATGGTACCTTTCCAGAGATTTCAGAAATATTCTCTCACCCGGTTCTCTTTGCTTTGATCAGACAATCACTCTGGCTGGTGATTGACATGACTGACACCATTCCCTAGCTTTGAATATTGAATATTTGTTTTTTATGGTATAGCTTGTAGAAGATGAGGCTGTCTGAAAAGCCTCAGATGTGGCTATTTGATAGTGCTTCCCAGGCTATTCACTGGCTGTGGCTTTGAGAGAAGTCTGGGGAAATGCATGTTCATATTATCACAAGCTTTTGAGCAAATTTCAAAACAAAACAATTACATAATGAAAGCTTAGTATTAAATAACACTATTGAGCATTGGATTTGAATCATTTAGCCTTAGGAGGAAAAAAAATCCTGAAGGACAACCACAAGGGGGCAGATTGCGTAATGCCCCATGGTTTGAGTGAAACATAATCCTTCCTATGAAGAGCAAGGGTCAATACCTCAATAATTCAAAACTGATTTTTAAGTTTGAAAGACATTATTGTGAAACATTCCAAAGCATAATACAGTAAATTTCATAGAAATATGTAAGCCTACATGGAAGTGGATTTAGTATTTATGTGTGTGTGTGTGTGTGTGTGTGTGTGTGTATGTGTGTGTGTGTGTGTACTGTATGAGATGGGGTTTGTGACTGCTGAATGAGTGGTGTTAACACAGATACATCCCATTATGCTCCTGACAGAAGAAAACCCATCAGAGTGGAATACACACACACACACACACACACAGACGCGCACACACACACACACACACACACACACACACACACACACACACACACACACAGAACAAGCAAAAGATTTTATCCACAGAGGCATATGAATTGTGTGTTAAAAATAGAAATGAATTGTGTTAAAATAGAAATGAATTGTGTTAAAATAGAAATGAATTGTGTTAAAATAGAAATGAATTGTGTTAAAATAGAAATGAATTGTGTTAAAATAGAAATGAATTGTGTTAAAATAGAAATGAATTGTGTTAAAATAGAAATGAATTGTGTTAAAATAGAAATGAATTGTGTTAAAATAGAAATGAATTGTGTTAAAATAGAAATGAATTGTGTTAAAATAGAAATGAATTGTGTTAAAATAGAAAACCAAACTTGGAATTGCCACCAGATGCACAAACGGTCTGCCGATATTCCGGCATGGCCCATTAAACAGTGATGCAATAAAGTGCTTCTGTGAGAGGCTTTTATAGCAGTGATTGGCCATGCAAACCATGGCAGCTGCCTCCTCCAAGACACTAGGAGCACTTTTCCAAAAGACACAGCCCCGCACACACACACACACACACACACACACACACACACACACACACACACACACACACACACACAGGCATACACACACAGGCATACACACACTTGTCTGCACGGTGATGCACACACAAACATAGACACAAGTCAAGATGGTAGACTTCCCAACAGATTGTATTTGCTCACAATAACCCAAAACTCCGGTCTGCCACCCACGCACATACACAAACATGCACGCAAACACCATTAAGTAGAAACAACAGAAGACACCAGACATGAACAATGACATTAGATACGACAAACGAAGCATTATTATAAAACAGGAAGACTATGTTTGTTTTTCCCCCACGTCCTAAACCATAGCCATGGTGACTAATTTCCCTGAAGGCCTACCTTTTGTTTGTATGTGTGCCTTCTGTAATACATTCAAACTCAATTGGTGTACTGATTTCCCTCTGCTTTTCTGCTATTAAAATGTGTCTCTTTGGATAGATCTGCTTAACACTGACTAGACTAGCAGAAGGTTCAGTACATCTTTAAACATGACAACCATGACGTGTTCTCTAAGTAAACAGGTCCTTCTGCACATTACACATGTGGTTCAACCATAGTGCAACATCTGGAACCAAACATGTAGGCTACTAAATCTCTATGACTGGAGGAAAGAGAGTGAAAGATGAAGACCAGTGCCTGTGAAATGAAACCGAGAGACAATGTCAATTTTTTTCACTGAGTAAAAAAAACACGCTGTGTGTGTATGTATGTGTGTGTGTGTTTGTGTGTGCACTTGTCACTTTCTCACTCTGTCACACACACACACACAAATACACACACACGCACAGGCAGACACACCTGGATGCCCTGGCACGGAGGAGGTTGCCTAAATTAGCACTGGGGAGAGCATCAGCATGCACCAGTGAGTCACTGCAGATAGCAGTCGTTCATTATGCACCCATCTCTTCCTGGCAGGTCTCTCTCTCTCTCTCCCTCGCGCTTTCCTTTTCTCTCTCTTCCTGACAAGCTCAGGCCAGAAGAACCACAGGGCTTCCACAGCCCCTTGCCTGCACTTTCATTTCAATAACATCACATATAAATACAGTAGATGGCAGAAATGTTGCATAATCCTATACCACAGTTTACGTGACCGCTATTTATACTCTATGTGTGTGTGTGTGTGTGTGTGTGTGTGTGTGTGTGTGTGTGTGTGTGTGTGTGTGTGTGTGTGTGTGTGTGAGTGGGTTAGGGAGGCAAAGAGAGAGAGAGAATGCTAGATAGCAAAGTAGCTATTTTCTTCCTACTTTAAATTCACTTTAATCTGTAGCTTGGCAACAAAGACTATTCCTTCACATCAATAAGACATTATTTGACTGGATCTGACTTGGGAAAGAGGCAAAGGGAAGGGTACAGGGAGAGGGGAAAGTGAGCTTTTACGCAGTAGTGCCGATGTCATTTGTTTAGGCCGTGTCAGATTGTGAATGGACACTTGAATCAGCACGCTTGGTGCTGGGTCATTAACACTGAGGGATTCGTCAGCACTTACCTGGATCAGAAGCCGTGAGAGGAAATCGCCAGATATGCCCTCTCCTCACACACATACACACACGCATGCGCACAAACACACACAAAGCAGTGCGCTAAAGCTGCTAGTCAAATACCACACACACTCACAGACACACACACACACACACACACACACACACACACAAACACACACACATTTATCCATATGCATGTGTGTGTCTGCTACATATATTAGACCATGCAATTCAGCTGCCTATAGCCTTCTACTTGCAAAACAGGCATTTCCAGAATAAATCATATATAGCCCTATAAAGATATAAATTACACACTTCAACATAAACGTCAGTCCTGACAAGTTCTGCCTATACTTGTTTTCCGCCCCCTTCCTCAGGATGCCAGTTGGAGTCCAGAATCTGTGTGCTGTTAGGCAGGGCTTAGGACAAACTAGTTGTGATCTTGATCACATACACTAATCAGGCCATGACTTCCACGAGATTACACCAGAGAAAGCTTGTCTGTGTGCAACCCCCTCCCTCCCCCAGAGGGTTCCCTGAGTAATGGAGGGTGTGGTATTAAGGAAGACTTGGATACAGTACAGATTCCATTAAGGAATCTCATACACTCATACACACACACATACATACACACACACAAACAAACAGGCATCAGCCCAAGACAATCGAGAAGAGCAGTTGTGAACCCCGTCACATTACAGCAATGACAACACAGATACATTTAAAAATGTAGGTGGTGCACAATGGCTCTTCACCTACTCTGCATATACTGATACTGAGACCAAGGCTTTCTGTTATTTTAGCCTTATATTAAGTTTGAAGGCTTGGGTGTAATGCCACCACTGTCCTATGTTTTAAACGTGTCCCACCTTCACCATCTCTCCATTTAAGTCAGTGTAGCCTATCCAAGGACACTGGACTGTGGAAAAAGCCCATGGGCTTTGGTACAGCAAGTTGCTAAATGACAAACTAAAGCTAATTTACTGTACAGCCTGTGGTCTTGATACACATGCGTCAGCTGTGTTGTAGCTAGCAGGTCTGTGTCTCTCTTAGCATCTGCAGATTTACTCAGATCCTTGTTGTCCAAAAAGTATCAAGGGGACGCTTTCCCATAATAAACAAACAAAAAAGCTTTGAGTGCTACATGTCTTGCATTGGTATTTGGTAGTGCGACTTGTGTTGGTATTAACCGTTAACAGGTGTTATTTTGTAAGTGTGTGTGTACTGAAAGTCCAAAAGGAAAGTAACAACATCTCTTCAAAAAAAATATATAAAGCATGGTAAATTAAGTAAATAAATGATATACTGGGCTTCTTCAAGGCAGGCTACTTTTCTGGGCATATTTTTCAATGGAGAATTTCACTGAAGTTCTTTTTTCAGTTTAGTACCAGGCTTAATCCACATACAGGGAAACTAGTTCCAAGGGTTTATACCTCCACCTTCACCTTGACCACAGCATCAGGAGGCGTGAAGAGATTACTGGGACAGAACAAGCTAGTCCCTCTGAGGCCACTTCCCAAGGTGCTTTGACTTTGAGGCAAATAAGACCATGGGTATGAAAAAGGAACTGTCACTCAAACAGATGTGCTGATTAGGACAACAATATGCCAAAACTCATTAATGATAACTAAGCCCTGATGGTTTCAGCTGCCTGAAAAAGTCAGTACAGTCAGTGATGCTAGCATTCTATATGCTAAACATACAACTTCTTTTGTAACATTCAGTTAATATCTCCTTAAGAGCTGATAGGTTTCAATTCTTCAAGGACAAATACCCAGCCTTCTTAAGATGCCCTTGCTCCAACAATTGAAAACATAGAAAGCTGGGGGTTGCTTATTCAGTCCATGCTAGAAACAAAGCTTGTGTTTGACAAAAGCATCTTCTAAGAAATGTAAACATACCACAGACATAAACATAAACAATTTCATCAAACATAACTGGTGACACTTTAAAAAGAGTTAGGAGTGTGTGGCTACGGTGGTGGCGTAGTGGTTAAGGAACCTGGTTAGGCAAGTAGCCTGAAAAGTTGTAGGTTCGAATCCCAGCTGCCACTGGGACACTTAACCCTAAGTTGCTCTAGGGGAGACTGGCCCTGAGCACTTGATAGTTGATGAGTTGTAAGTCACTTTGGATAAAAGTGTCTGCTAAATGAGTAAATGTAAATGTACTTGTCAGGAGCAGGGCTGTGGTGGTATTGTAGTATTCTTATATAAAAAATGGACAAACTGGTGAGGGACCAAGGCAGAGATGGGGAACGTTAAACACAAGAAGGAAAAATAGCACGAAGAGAGAAACATTTCCCTCAGCTCTGCAGAAAGCTGATCTTTTCTCATGGCATGGTGGATTACATAACTGAAACCTCAGACAGCAAGATTTAATGTGATAAGGTCATTCGAGATGAAAAGTAAACGGCAAAGGAAAATAGAGGGCGTAAATGAAAGAGACAGAGAGAGAGAGAGAGAGAGAGAGAGAAAGAAAGAAAGAAAAAGAAAAGAGAGAGAAAGAAAAAGATTAGCCTATATACCTATATACTCAGTACCTCAGAGCAGTTTTTCACAGTGAGGAAGTTTGGGAAAAGAGACATTGGTGTTAGGGAGTGTGACCACTAAATCAAAGGTTGAGATACGAGTGAGGTAAACACTCCTTAGCTGACATAATAGCTTGGGTGTTCATATGAAATTACAGCCTAAGGGAATGTGGCATAAACTGCAAACACAAGTAAATAAGTAAACAAATGTGCTGGCTTACAGTATAAGCTTCTCTGTACATCGGGGAATAATAAACACAGTTTCAGCCCATTTTTTATGTTCTCATGTATTATTAGGCTAGTTCTTCCTTTACATCACTTCGGGCAAGGCAGTTTCGATCACAGTTTTGGCAAAACTACAGAAGGCCCAGAGGTCTAGCCTTACAGGGATACCCTGCCACATTCAAACCCATTGGCCCGTTGAGATCACTGAGTGCTGTTGGTAGGACAAAGAGGTATTAAATTGGGTAAAGAGTAGACTGAATTGCAAAACAGCAGCTAGCCTAAAGTCAAGTCAAGTCAAGTCAAGTCAAATGGGTTTTACTGTCATTTTAGCTATATACAATGTATATATATAGTGGAGACCAAACGTTTCACCATGGATTCAAATGGTGCTACTATATATATATATATATATATATATATATATATATATATATATAACACAAGTATAGGTTGAAATGCCCTAGAATATCCCTTTAGAAACATAAGAGGTCGCACAAGTATGCTGTGCATTTGTCATCCCAAAAGGAAAAGACCTGCCCAGGGCTTTTATGACCAGGACTTTTATGCTCTTGTGCACATCACGCTTTTTCCACAATATTTAAACGTTAGGAAGTAGGGGGCCGTGGATGCCATTCCAATCCTCTGTAAAACAGCAGCAGGAGAAAAAAGGGAGCTCAGAGCAGAAGCTTTGACCTCCACAAACATGCCTTGAAATTACTGTATGATGCAGCAGCTGATGGTGAAAACTAGTAGTAGACCTGTTCTGTTTAGAGCTGTTCCCAGTTCTACCTAGAGCACAGGAGGTCTAAGAGTCAAAGCTTAGCAGACTTCCTGTGCAAATCTACAGGGACTGGGCAGAGCTATCTGGGCTCTGTAAAACAGCAGCAGGAGAAAAAAGGGAGCTCAGAGCAGAAGCTTTGACCTCCACAAACATGCCTTGAAATTACTGTATGATGCAGCAGCTGATGGTGAAAACTAGTAGTAGACCTGTTCTGTTTAGAGCTGTTCCCAGTTCTACCTAGAGCACAGGAGGTCTAAGAGTCAAAGCTTAGCAGACTTCCTGTGCAAATCTACAGGGACTGGGCAGAGCTATCTGGGCTGCAAGGAAAAACACACCCGCTGGGCAGTTCTACAAAAGAGAGAGAGACAGAAAAAAAAAACACACACACACACACACCCATTCCACACAACAATGTGGAAGGTTTCCGTCATTCAAACCAAAACAAAGTCTTATATTTCCTTTTGTGCCAGGGATTCCAGTAATTAGAGTGGTAATAATCCCAACCAAACTCCCAACAGAGGAGAGAGTGACAGAGAACCTTGGAGGCTGAAACGAACTGAGGGGGAGGAGGAAGGAACTGGGTCTGCTGGTTTTGTGGCCTTCGTTGGGCAATGGAGGGAGCGAGGTGTCTCAGCTGCTTGTCTCATTCCAACTCATCTCATCTTGGCGGACCAACGATCCTATGAGCACTTAGCAGATTACATGAATGGAAAAGATGAGGGGATTTGCATGAGGAGCTTGTTTCCATTCAGAAGGCAAAGAGAGGCTCACTGTAATTAAGAGATGAAGGGCACATAAGGACCTCTGACGGTGTGTGTGTGTGTGTGTGTGTGTGTGTGTGTGTGTGTTTCTGTGTGTTTATGAGTATCTCTGTACGTGTGTTTGTTTGTATGCATGTAATTGCTGTAGGTGTTTTGTCTTCATACATATGTGTATATGTCTTGTATTTATGATAGTTAGTATATTCATAATGTGAAGTTAAAAGGGACAGATGCATACATATGAGTGGATCATTACATCAATAGAGATATACATGTATGCTTAAGCATATGTGTGTGTGTGTGTGCTTGCGTGTGTGTGTGTGTGTGTGTTTGCAAATCATTAGGCTTGGGCGCTGGGGCAACCTGGGTGGATTGGCTGAGATTAGCTTCTTGCCCCCCCCGCCCCTTTTAGGGTCTTTTAGGGTCGAATCAGTCCTGGAGATTTTATTAACTAGACATAGTCTCTGTTGTTAAGCAAGGAACATTTTTTTAAAAAAGAGCTGTTTGACTGACCTCGCAGATCTGACATCAGCCATGACTCATTTCATGTTTTGATTTTTGACAATGGTCACACACTAGCTTTTCAGTTTACTTTCTAGAATAGGCTAGAAGTGAGTGGATATGAGCAGCTTCCTTATGGGTCCATTCTATTTCATTATGTAAGGTTAAAAGCTCACACTTCCTGGTACTAACCCATGGGAGCAGGACAAAGATTATAGACAAATAAAAGAAAAAACAAGATGTTCTTGCTTCCTGATCCGCTGATATGAAACACTGTGACGTTTCAAGTCAATGGATCCTCAGATGTCAAGGGTCGGAACACCTGGTTGTAGCGGATTTTTTTCTTTTATTTGTCCATTCTATTTCATTCCCATTCAGGTAAGTATGCATCTGGCTCACTTGGCTCTGACTCATCTGACACAGTTATCATCACAGATCAACCGTTACTGATTATATCATCTCTGCCACTTACCAACCCCAGATGACCAACCCTTCCAGTCATACATGGAAACGTAGCCTGTGAAACTCTTAGGTCAGACAGATCTTACATCTGTTACAGCAATACAATGGGCCTCATCTGCCAAAGAAATCTGTTCTAAAGCCCCATTTAGTACATTTTTACAAAGATTTAAGCATTCACCAGTGTTTTCCTTTATCTGTTAGTATGCAGTATTCATAGCAACTGACATAAGAAAATTCCCACAGAGATATTGGTGAATGAGGCACATTGGATCTACGGTATATGCCCTATGCCTTTTCAAAAAAACATCTGATAGAGAAATATGAAGAATGTAAACGGATTCCTCAGTTGGAAAGTCAGGGTTCTATATCACAAAAAGAAATTGTGGACCTGAGCTACAGCTATGAATGGAATTACATATTTCAAAACTACCAAAAGCAGCTGAACAAAGGTGTACATGAAAGTGCTGACTTTGAGAAAACATAACATTGTGACTGAAAAACACATGTAACGATTGAGAAAGACAAGAGCAAGACAGATCACCAAGGCAGCTAGGAAGGCAGGGAGAGATAGGGAGAGAAAAACAAGACAGACGAAACAAGAGAAGAGAGGAATAACACTGTGGTGTTCTCACCAAAGGGGGAGAGGACAGAGAGAGAGAGAGAGAGAGAGAGAGAGAGAGAGCACCAGTGTGTGTGTGTGAGAGTGTGTGTGTGTGTGTGTGTGTGTGTGTGTGTGTGTGTGTGTGTGTTGGGGAGAGCGGGGTGAGATGGACAGAAATCAAACGCTCAGCATGGTAGGAGCCCATTTTTCACTCCTTTTGTTTATTTATGGCATTGGGGTCACAGACATCCTAAGCTGCTTAGCCTTGTTCATGGTGGCCTGTGAGCCCAAATCTAAGCTTCCATCACATGCACCAGTTAGAATCAGGCAGTTAGAATCAGACACAGGTCCACCTTCAGTTTAAATTAAAATCTGTTACACTGGTCTTTCAATTCAAATGAGGCTTTATTTGCAAGATAGATAGCAAGATTCACCGTTTTCATTAGATAAAGAACAATAACGGAACACATTGTCAGTATAGTAGACATTGGTCTTAAGGTGCCAACACACTGCCCAAACAAACTCCAGCTAACACAGGCCGCTGAGACACACAGATAATGTGCATGTTAACATCTAGAGTAAAAAAATCAAAAGCCATATATCTCAACAATACCATCTAGTATGGATAACACAGAGGTAAAGTTTATAAAACAGATTTTATTTCCCTGGATCACAAGTTACAGTACTTTGAAGACAATGAGTGCTGTGGGAGCTAAAACCAACTTACCTAGACTTTCCTATTTCATTGTTGGATTATGAAATTAAGTAAAATAATAAAGTATCCCTTTTCACGTTTCTGACATGAAATTGAAGAAAAAAATATCTAAAGGACTTTTATTAAACTCTGTTTCCCCTCCCACAAAGGGATAACATCAGAAAATTAATAGAATTTCCAAAAGAAAGCACCTTGATAGGACACTTAATGTAGCATATTCCATCAAGATTTTAACACAAACAACAGGAAATTATGTTAAATAAAATAAGGTTAAAATCTAAGGTTAAAAGCATACTTGATAGATTTTTAATATACAAAAGTGATGTTAATTTATAACTCTGTTACCAGGCACTTTAACTTAATTACATTTTTTTATGTTGAATTACATGTGGGCAACAAAAGGACATACAAAATGAGATTGATTTTAAAAACTGGTTAAGAACTTGTCAAATGGCATCAAAACATGTAGCAGCAGTGTAACTCTGTTACCACGTGATCTTCCCCAGTGATTGGTGTTTGTGGAGGTTGTTGAAGTTGTTGGTGACTGCTGAGGCAGTGTGCAAGCAACTTCTAGTTCCAGTCAGAATCGTGTGTCCACCTGTCCACCTGAATTAACTTTCTGATTTTCTAGAGTGACTGACTCTTTGCCTGATGCATCAGCCACTTTCACATTGTTTCACTTTGTGCAAACCAAAAACCAAATGAAACCAAATTCTAAACCAAGGTCTAACACAACTTAGACCACTATGACAAAGTTTGAAAAATGACACAAAGCTCTGCCAGACCAGTGTCATCAGGATGATACCTTACTGGAGGATAGACTGCCAACAATCTCACATAGACTCTTCCAGAGCTTCATGTGACAGACTTCAAGTGCTCGGTCTACATGGCCTGTGCTTCACTTCAGCTTAAAAAGTTTCACAGGGCTACAGCCTCTACAAGTTCTTCTCTGTGAGACAAAGGTATTAAAAAGGCACAATTGTCAGTCCATTATTTGCTTATACTGAATGGTGCAACTGTCCATAACTTGTTAAGCTGCCAAAGTATTAAGAATAGCAAGCTTGCCTCTGAGTACAGTGGCTTCTTATCTCACCTACACTGTGTGAAGAAAGGGGAGGAGGAGAAGGAGTGTGTGTAAAATAGAGGGAGGGAGAGAGGGAGCAGAGAAGGTACAGGAGGAAGGGGAGCTGGCAGGTACAGAATGTTCCGGACGCTGGACCATCCCAGCAACACTCATGAAAGAAACATTCTCCTCCATTTAGCCACGTTCAGCTGCACAGCAACAGGCTCTGAGGCCCACGTTTGTGTGTGTGTGTGTGTGTGCGCGTGTGTGTGTGAGAGAGAGTATATACACAACAAAAGCACAATGTGTGCTTCTGCTTAACTGTGTATATGGGAACACGACCCACATCTCTGTCTGTATACATATGCTGGATGTCTGCATCTCTCTCCCTACCTTTGCACAATTTTCACAGAGAACCCACCCACACCCAAAGGTTACAGACTGCTAGAGAATTTAGAGAACATCTCCATGACACCCACTCCCTTTCATACAGACTTACATCCTTCTACTTGTCAGTAAAACCCAGACAAGGAAGTAGGGGAATGCATTAAAACCAACTGAGGAGTCAAGTTATGGGTGTATTAGTTTCCACAATACAAATCAAAACACCTAGACTCAATTACATGTGGGTGTCTACTCAACAGAGCCTTGCTTTGACAATTTTAATGTATTTAATGTAGGGAAAGAAAAAAAGAGAGAGAAAGTGAAAAAAATAGATAGTCAGACAGGTAGGCGGGTAGAAAGAAAGAGAAAGAAAGAGAGAGAGAGAGAGAGATTGGATTCACCTGGTCTAACACAATGTAGGTCACCTTAACTGTGAGCCAATCAGCTTCACTTTTTTGAACGATCTCCCCTAGACCTGAATCCCTATTGAAGGTCTGTAAGGCAACAGCTCTTTCTGGCGTTGTGTTTAGAGGTGAGGAGATGATTGTTCAGCAGGCAAACTTACAACAGTTGTGTTAGGAGGTTACAGACCTAAAGGTAGAGTTTGAGAGGCGAGTCATCTACTTGACATTCCAAAATGAAGTTCAAGGAATGTCAGATGTAGATGGAACTGATGTAAGAATTTGGACTATGAAGATATGTAGATAAAAAAGAAAAATGCACCAATAGGGTTAAATAGTACAGAACAGAACAGCCACTCTACCGGTACAGTAAAGGCATGGCAGAGAATCTTGTGGTTTCTAAGCCTGTGTTTCCCTGTGGTCCAGCACAAAAATGGAATGACAATCACATAATGCAGACTAATGCCATTTTAAATGCTGACAGAAAAGCAAACAGCTCTCTGGGCAATGAGCTGGTCATATGAGTCCGTTATGACCTAAGTTACATAATTTGATCTGCCAGGGACTCTTAAGTGATCTACTTTTTCATTTTGTGCAGCATAACCAGTGATGTGTAAAAAACTGCAGTCTTTTCAGTGTCTGCCTCCCTTGTCAACAAATCAATACATTACATCGGCTTTTAGTTTAATGGCTTTTGTGCAACATTTCAGTGTGCCACTATACTACAACGTGATACTTATCTAAACCAGACAAGCAAGAGCTCCAGTAGGTTACTGACAAATGTTTCAAAGTGACGTTAAAAGAGAGCTGCACTACTTTTGACCAGAAGCTTCGCTTTCACACCACAGGCCGAACGAACCACTACATTTCCTAAGTCAGAAAGACTACTTATCATACCGTTGACCGCAATTAGGGGGGCTGAGTGGGCATACTTTATTAGGGAAATAGGCTCTGCTTCAGTACAAGTAAATGGAGATAATGAACGCCAAATCCGATTACAACAGCATGCATTATAACACAATAGTGAACGTTCAGTATTGTCACACGTTAATTAAGATATATATCTACGATAACGCTACAACGCTGTCAAATTCACAGGCACCATAGAGAACAAGATTAATTATTTCCTCGTGAAGAACCGAATGATTAGTACATGGACACAAATAGAGAACGAAACAGCCTTTGTTTACCAGCGCCTTACGACCTTAATAAATCTTAACGACGATACAGGAGAAAAATCCAGATGCTCTCTGATACATAATTATAAAGACAAAACGGTAACGGGTGAAGACTTAAACAAGTAGTCTTACCTTGAAACGAAGGTATCAGTTGTCAGCTTGTTATGACACGAACATGAGTGTAGGCTCCTCTCTCGGTATGTATGCTACAGCAAGGCGCAGCAGTTACGCGGTGTCATTACTGGTTATTCCTGGGTGTCCTGAGTGCGTAACAAAACTGAAAGCCCCTCTGCACTTCCTAAAACCGACCGCTCGGCGTCAAAGACTGGACCGTCGCCATAAGATTGCGCCCGATGTGAGGAGGAACTCAAGAGACGCGACCGATTTTTCTTCTGACAAACGTTAGCTAACGCCCTCTGGTGGAATTTCAAAGTGCGAGCATGTGGGACCGTCTGTGTGCAAAATACCTCCGTGGTCTCGAGAGCAGGACACCAAACAGCCCTGTCATAGGAAGCGACAGTGCTGCCACCTCCTGGTTTAGCTGTTTATTAAAATCCTCAGAGGAAATCATTTGTTGAAAATTACAGCTGAGTCTTTCTTTCTTTCTTTTAAAACTGTTAACCTGCATGCTACATGACACTGTGTGGGCCTACAATGTACTCAGAAAAGTCCATAGGTGACAAGGTCAGGGAACCTCAAAGACTTGAAAAAGCCACAGAAGGCTGTGTTTAATATTTATTCTTTTCACTTCAGTGTTTGTGAAACGGCTTCTTGATCTCTGTCAAGGTGTCAGCAGAACAGGTGCATGCTTGTGATGGCGTTGATGGATGACCTCCAGTGTTTGTCTTCCCCTTCCCGTCGGCCTGAAACTAAGTAGCATTGAGTCCACTCATCACCACAGGCAAAGACTTTCAGAGCTGACAGGGGAGGCTGATAAATCACAGAGGGGGTGCATGGATAGGTGGATCAGTGTGCTCTCTCTCTCCCCTTCCCTCACATAACATGTACAGCCCCATTGGGGAAACAACCTGCATGTTTAGCCTAGACCCAGTCAGTGTTTGTTCTGATTTACGAGAGAGAAAGTCAGGCAGAGAGAGAGAGACAGAGAGAGATCCCTGAGGAGATCTGTGTCAGTAACAGAAGCCCCCATCCACTATTGCCTGAGAAATGTGAAACACTGCACAGCACGGACAATAATCAATACGCTGCAGACACAAGAAAATAAACTAGATCTGAAATGGTGCATAATGAATAGTTGCAGTGAGGGGAGACTGGAATCAATATCATCTCCATCCCAAGGCTGCCTTATTTCATAAAACCACTAGAGTGCAGCACAGCATAAGTTCACTTGCCGATATGCACATACTATGCCCCCCCCACCCAAAATATCTGTGTCTTACATTGTCTTACACACACACACACACAAACACACATGCATGTCACACTGGGTTTATAGCTGCCATGTTTTCAGTCATGATTGCATGCAGTGATATGCGTGTAAGGAAAGAGGTTGGGGCAAAACTTCCTCGATGCCATCACTCCTTTCTCACGCTAAACCATTAGCACATCTCAGACTGCAGCTGTGTGCCTGTCACTTTCCCTCAAAGCCCAAGTGACAGGGCCTGTGTCTCTAAGGCCTATCTCTCAGATGGGAGAGAGAGAGAGAGGGAGAGAGAGAAAGAGAGGGAGAGAGAGAGAGCGATGGGAAGTCATTGGAACACCTTGGGGTGTAGGTTTTTGTCCCGGGTAAAAGGTACTACTCTGCTTGAGTCATGGGAGAGGGCTACTTGTCATTGATTGCACCAAGGTAAATTAGGGTGTTTTGTGTCATCTGGATGACAGAAATGGAAAACCATTGTGGGAAGTTCAAGGCTGCCGCAATGGAGTTCATGATACACTGAGTTAATAAAGCCCAAACAAAACACAGCCATTTCGGCCTGAGGATATTAGCCAACCCTGAGACTCGATAGTTGGTGATAGCACTGGATCACAGCAGAGGGTGCCTAAACTCTCTGACTTTCTCTTATTTCCAATAAAACTCCAGGGGGAACCGTGCACATTCTAGACTGTTGGTTTTCATGACAAGACAACATTCCACTGAGAATGGGAAGACACAACAAAACACACAAAGAAAAGAAATTAAAAAAACACTCTGTTTGGGGACCTTTGGGAAGATATTTGAATATTCTTGGAACTTTCCCTCTTTTGAGGCTTCCAAACCTCCTGAGAGCCTCATGCAGTTTCTGGATTATCCAAACGAGACATTCTGTGGGAGTTTTTATTTTGATTTGATGGTTCAATAATGTTGTTGAAAGGACCCGAGAAGTATTGCACGGTGCTTGTTTATTGCCTCTTGTGTGTGTGGGTACGGCATAGCAACAGGAGTGTTTATTTGTTGTATCAGAAGAGCAGTCTGGCTAAATGACTCCACAAGAAGCAGAGTATAGAGAAGTGGAGAGATGTTTTATTAAAATATCACAAGTGACTTTCTACTGTTTGCACATCGGAGGAAGAATGTGGAATGTAGATTGTTTTAGTTTTATAAAAAAGACAAAGACCTAGTAAAACATGAGATATAAGCAAATAATAGGAGGGAGGAAAGAAAGAAAGATCATCTACACATTTTCTGCACACAAAATCAACACACTGAAAACATCAGACAAAAGAAAATTCCACTCTGTGCACCAAAAAGATTCCACTTAAATTCCACAAAACATCTAGAACCACTATACAACAAACACCAGAGTGATGGACTGAAGGGGTACAAACTCTGAATGGGTTATGTTGATCTGCGACTCACTGAAGAACACAGGGGAATCTGGACTTCTTGGAATGAAGTCACACAGTGATCGATGAGTGTTTATTTTTGCAGCAGTGCCAGCTTAACTCTCAGATACCTCAGCAAAGCCTGTGAGAGAGAATAAGAGTGAGATAGTAGGAGAGTAAGAGAGAGAAATAGAGAGAAAAAGAAAAGAAAAATATCAGGGAAAAACAGACTGATAGTAATCACTGAGAGAGCAAAATGATCAGCAGAATGAAAGAGAGCACAAGAGGAGAGACATGGAGGGGGGTGGGGTGGGGAGAGAACAGGAAATAAATACTGTAGATTAGAGAGAAAAGAGAAATAGATCAGAAAAAATGACATATTCAGATCCTGTCCAACTACTGGAGTCAGAGGCCCAGGCACCTTTCTCTGGCATCCATCACAGAGGGCCCATCGCTGGGCCACCATCTGCACACACCTCCTCTCCTCCCCCTTGCCCTTCCTGGACCTCCATTCCCTGGTTCAGCCCCTCATCTTACCATCTGTCAGGGTCTCGGACAAGCGCCTCCACCAAGGTCAAGGGTCAAAGGTGAGCTCAGAGTCTGCCCTGTCAGGCGGAGAGTGTCCAGACAAGTCTGTGGGCCTGTTTCCGTCACCTGCAGCCACGGATGGGAGAGAGGATGTGTGTGTATGTATGTGTATGTGTGTGTGAGGATTGTGTTTCTCCCTTGCTTTCATCACTCCTGTCTTCAGGATGTGGTGCTTGCTTCACAAGTTTCAAGCTTCGTTCCCACAGAAGCCACAGATACTGGTTACACACATACATCTAAGGTACTATAATCAAGTCACAGTGGAGATCTGCCTGGTGATGGCAATTGTGTAAGATGGGTGTTAGATCAGTCACCACAAATGCCCTTATCTTTGTAGCAGTGGGCTTGGCTCAAGTCTCTAATAACGCCACTTTTAGGGTGTTTCAGAAAAAAAAGGTCCTGAAAGGTTAGCCGTTACCCCGAACTACAGAAAAATATAACAAAAAAGTATCAAGGATGGAATCTGTATGTAAGTACCAGGCATGCTTTTATTGAAACCAGTAGAAAATCTCATTAACCGTATCTATAAAGCAGAACTTTGCAACAATGTAACTTTTATAGTTTTTAAGTAATCAACATAGGTCTTCAAAATGATAATTGTGTATAAACAAATCATGGATTGAAAATGAAATTATCTATCTGTAAATGCAAAAACATCTGTCTGTACCACTTGTCCAATTGACTTAAAATTTGGTATGTATTTTGCCAAGCGTAAGTGAGCGCAGTGCCGAGTTTGGTGTTGTTTGGACAAAAATACAAAAGATACTGTTAAAAGGAGCACACATTGCCTTATGTCACCTTATGTCACTGAGCAGAGGTAGTGTATGGCAAAGGAAAAAGGACAAACAGCACAGGGAACACAAAACAAAGAAAATACATACAGCTGTAACAATACAAAAAACTATACGTGTGCCATGTAGCACTTCTGCAGCTGGTCTGCAAGTTGTCAGTACTGTTGGCTGTATTAACTTCACAGAAGAATTGCACTAAAGGATATGAAGGGAATGTTATCAGAATTTAGCATACTGAACTTGGTCCTTGGTTCAAAGTTTATCTTTAGTTCAAATGTAATGTATGTTGCTTTTAATAAAACTATCTGAAATAAATGGTTGAATGATTGGTGATGAATGCTCAGGAACTTTACTAGTAAAATACTGGATCGATACAGACTCTTGTTCAAATTCTGCAGCTACTCTAATAGTAGAACAACTTTCAAACTGTAGTGGCTGGCAAATTGCAATACTTAGAATTCTGCCATTCTTAATGAACTAATGGTCAGCACCTAATAATCAAATGAAAAATGTAAACAACTGCAATGTTCACTCTTCCCCACCTTTAATCCACAGGCGTAACATCAGACATTTCGGCATTCTCGGTGAGTAGGCTAAGCACATTTAATAGGTTATAGGCTGCTATAAGTAGGTTGCCATCACATCAGAATATAAATAATTAGAATCAGAACTCCACTGAATTATGTTTGTCTTATGCCATAACAGGCAAAATCTTCCCAAAGCTAACACCATCTAATAAATTGGCCTACTATATAACATTAGCTAGACATCTAACTGTAGCTGGCTAGTTAATGATATTGTGCAGGGTAACCCACTGCAGATTGTACTACACTGTTAACAAGTATGCATTTTTCCATGACGTTTTACACGTTTTGTCCAAGATTTGTTGTATCTAGGTACAGACATCCAGCATTTAATGTACTGGTGTCATGCCTTGAACGTCTAGTGATCAACTTCTGGCTGACGTTGCAGTTACTCTGTAACCTATATTAACGTTATTTGATGGGAAGTGACATAGTGTATTTCTGAGGATTCATTTATGAGTACATTTCTGGATATGTAACCAGTCTACTTTGTGCCAAATATGTACATTACTTAATTATTTCTTCCTCGTGTGATGGAACCCCATTTTGGCCAGTTGATGTAGTCTAACTAAGTGTTCACTTACAGTCTTCAGCGATACTTTTATAACAGTCCACTGTATTATTTAAGTTGCAAAAACAAAGTAGACAGAGTTAGTAATGATTTACGCATTTACAAATGACCGGACTGTAAGGCAATGTTTGGTCCACAGCTTCAGAGAAGGGGGGATGTGTTGATATATATCAACTGTAGTACCAGCAGGGTAGTTAAGGGAAAGTTAGCGGATGGATACCAACAAG
Source organism: Tenualosa thibaudeaui (assembly GCA_027481765.1). Taxonomy (NCBI): domain Eukaryota; kingdom Metazoa; phylum Chordata; class Actinopteri; order Clupeiformes; family Clupeidae; genus Tenualosa; species Tenualosa thibaudeaui. The sequence goes on along the minus strand of JAIFZK010000001.1, from coordinate 5,603,394 downwards.
AGAAAGTTAAACTAGGCTACAAATTGTTCTGCCAGGACAGGCATAATGTAACTCACAATCACAGCAAAACCAGGTCAGTGTCACTTTTTCGGGACTGCTGCCATTCAACAAAGTGGAGCTTTCTGGAACCTGGAGCATATGTAGCATTCAAAACAAAAGGCGACTCCCTCCCCAAGAGTTGCTTTTTTTTTTGTTTTGGTAACGACCCATGTGAAAGTGACTATTTACGCCAAAACAGGTCAGTCAACTAAAACAATGATTTCTTCTTTTTATGACTATGAACTAAGCTGCCCCTGCATATTTACCATATTGGCCCAAATATAAGATGACCCCCCTTTTCCAGTCTCAAGTTTTTTTGTAGACCATTATTTTCCCTATTTTCAAACTATTTTATTTGAAAATGCTGGTGTAAACTCATTGGAAAACGTTCTAAGAGGTAACAAAATTTTTGAACATCATTACTATAAATTACAGCATGTTAATTAATGTGGATAAATTTGTCAAATTTAAATTGAGTAAATAGTAGGCATCATATAAATGATCATTTTCCATGAAAGTGTAAACAATACACTGTAAGCTATTTGCCAGGCAGGAAACCATAAACATTACCCACAGAGGTCTCGACAGAGGCTACACCTTTGTGTGCCAAAGGGAGGAGTTTGCCCAGACTGCGAGACACTCAAACATAATAGTGACTCACTTCTCTAATTTCCACCTCACAGCAACTGATTTTCTACCTTTCTTTGCAACAGTAACATGTGTTGGCATGTTGAACACTGACATTTGCTCAGCATTGCCTATCTGTAGTGAGTTTTCCTTAGTTTGATCATAGACTGCCGCATTGGAGACTTTTGTATCCTGAATATTATCAGATATTAAGTACCGGCTTTGTGTGCATTTAAACCCAGTTCTTTCCTCTCTCCTTTATAACCTCCTCCTGAGTGTAGCCCCCAGAACAAAATGTTCACAGAGGGGCCTGAATGGGTCAGTGAAATTTTTGGGGTTGCATGCATTACCAGACTTTACCATGGCTATTTGATGCAGTTAGGGCGCAATAATGTAAAGATTGTTGATAGGGTACAAAGTAGTATAAAGGTTTAATGATGACCTGATGTTTAGTTTGATTAGACCTTGATGAAAAAGGTTTGACTGGCTGAAATAAAGTGGATTGTGTGTTTCATAAGCAGTGTGGTGCTTTTCATAAGCTTTATTTTTATCTATATTAATTGCAATATACTGTCAAGGTGTGCACAACAAGCCCTCTCTAACTAATTATCTAACTTAACATTTGGAAAGTCAACCAGCAAGAAACATCAATTGATTCTGTGAAGTGTGTGAAATGGGTCTACAGAGGAGGGCAAACACAGATAGTTGAATGGTTATTCAGGCGGTGTCTGAATGGGTCGAATGCAGACATATTTCTTTCCCTGATTAATTAATTAATTAATTATAATTATTAATTATAACTTAACTCTGCAGGTGATCCTGTTAATTTGTTGTCCAAAACAGTTAATGTTACTTCTTGCTAGTTGCCAGACATCACTTTGTTTCTTCTCAGTGCCTCTCCTTGTCTCTAATTCTTTCTTCAACCGGTGCTCCTCCTCTGTTATAACATGCTGCTGTAGATGTCACATTCTGAGGCTGAAACTGGTCAGTGTAGTCCTCAACTCTGCTCCACTCTACTCTAATCTAACCCGTGAGTATGAATTAACACATTTAGAAAGAAAGAAATGAACAGCACTGGAATGTCAAGATAATAATGTGTGTGTTTTCTGATAGTAATGTGTGGTTGTAAAACTGGGGTTTGAACGGGTGGGGTGCCTGGATCAATTCTGGGGGGTACAAAATAAATCTGTGAATGTGTTCTCAGCTCTCACCAGCATAAAGATAACATAGAGAAAGATCTTACACTCAGACTATCCCCAATACAAGCCAATTGCTTCTATCCTATTTTGTGTAGCATTTTGTTTAGTGCATAGCTATTAATTGTTTTAGCATGCGGCGCCTGCGGCACGCGCCGAACCACACCCATGAGGATGTCCACGGACAACCTCACTCCCACTCGTGTTAGATTGCTTAAATCTTCGTCATGAAAGTACTTTTTTTGTGTGAGCATCTTTTTGTGTTTTTCTTGTGTTGTTGCGTGTTGCGTCATATACGGACTTTAACTCACACTACAATCGTCTGGACTTGTTGTACATCGGTTTCCAACAAAAGATAACTATCTGTAGCGACATTCATCATACTCACAACATTCCGAACGAGATAGCGAGACTACTAGATAGCGATAAACGAGACTGCACCCCAGTCATCACCAAGTGCTTTGAGAAACTGGTCCTGAGACACATCAAAGCCTGTCTCCCCCCTACCCTAGATCAGTTTGCATACCGGTCTAACAGATCCACCGAAGATGCAATAGCCACCACCCTCCACTCTGCACTCATCTGGAGAAACAGGGGAGCTACGTCAGGATGCTCTTCATTGACTACAGCTCAGCCTTCAACACAATAATACCGGACATGTTTTTCTTCTCTCTTATAGTCGTTTTGCACAGTAGTTTTTGTAAAGGACTTATTTATACTTTGTAATAGTTTAGATTAGATTGGATTCAACTTTATTGTCATTACACATGTAGAAATACAGGTAACGAAATGCAGTTTGGCATCTAATCAGAAGTGCAAAGAGCAGCAAGTGCAGTATATACAGTATGCAGTATGTACAGTTAAAGAGCAAATTATATACAGATAAGAATAGTACATAGGACATTTATACTTTGCGCTGTGTGCACTTTTAAGGAGTTGTTTTGAATCTTATTATACTGTGTATAATGACAATAAAGGCTTTCTATTCTATTCTACTCTATATATTTCAGCAAAAAGTTCAGCTCCTCCTCAAGAGTTGTTTGAATTTAAATGTGTTGAGTTGATTTAGAATTAGCTGTTACTTACCTTTCAGCTAAGGAATAGTGGTTTTTACTCAACAATGGGACATATGTCCTTATCAATGCAATGAGTATTGTAAAAACAACATGAGTTCATAAATAAAACATAAGTATCACAAATTCTAAAAGTTGCATTTTGATGACTTTAGTGTATTGCAAAGGATCATAGGAGTGAAGGACAACTCAAAACTTGAGTACTAAGGTAACAATCAAAGCTTTTGAGTTGGAGTGAAAGCTATTTCTTTTTGGGAAAATGTATTTACATTTTTCAATTGAAAAACTGAAAACTGAAGTTTCCATAAAAATATTATGTTAATCAAATGTGTCAGGGTTGTGTCTATATTGGGTCAATTAAGTATACCATTCAATTTGGGTTGATTCTCCATTCAGTCTAGGCAAGCAACGCAACATGAAGTAACGGGACAGACAAAAGTTCTGCTTAAAAGTTGCACAGCATTGCGACGCACAGTACTGCGTCGCATCATATTTAGTTAGGATATTCCAATTAAAAATACAGTAAACTTATTTTGCCACTAACATTTGATTGAGTCGCTTGCAGTTAGGAGACTGTGGCACAGGAGATATGCAACAGTTAAAAATGTAGGGACCACTGGTCTGGACTATACGATGATGCCACTGCCTTCATCTTTGTTGTAGGACTAGAAACTAGAATGGGCCAATAAGGTCAATTCACACAGAATTAATTATGTGGATTAACATGATCATTTGAACAACACCAAAATGTATTTTTAGTTACTTTTCGTACCTTTTAGTAATCTTTAACCAAGGCATGGATGAATATTTTATTTTCTTTCTTCTTCTATTAACATGAACACTATGAAGCCACCATGAAACTTACCACATTGTTTTCGGTGTAATAGTGCAAAACTCAAACTTCTGTATTTTGATTTCAGATCAACATAATGAGCAGGAATTTCTTGACCTCCAATGATGAGCTTCGCAAGGGAGATTTCCTGATGTCCAACAACAAAAAATATAAAGCTGTCTTTGAGGTGTGGAAATTTAAACATGTAACTTAAATAGTGGTTAACACTGATCATCACTGATCGAATGTATTCTTGTATTTCGAAAGTTCTCCATACTCTGAGAGGCTTGTTAAAAAACACACTGGGCAGCCAGCCCTACCTTTCTCCCCCCAACCTCACTCACTCTATGGAGAGAATCTGGCCACTCTCCAGTGAGGAATGTTTAGGACTGTAATAGTCACAGCTTTGCATTAATTTTGTTCAGTATGGCAAACCCCACCCTTAATATATATTGATTTATGTTTTGTTTTGGTTGTAGGATGATGGCAACTTTGTCATCTACGGCTGGAAACCAATCTGGACTTCTGATACCCAAGACATTAAAGATGCACACCGCCTTGTTATGCAGGAAGATTGCAACTTTGTCATGTACACAAAGGCTAACATCCCTTGTTGGCACACTGCTTCTAACGCTTCATGCCCATGCAAGCTGAACCGTTTGTTTTTGCGTGACGATGGTGTCCTGGTGGTTGACAACGATGGAATAGAGATGTGGAATTCAACCATGTCCAAGCGAAACAAGTGAAGAGAAAGATCAGTGATGCCTTATAGGTTTGAATGATGTCTACTTATGATCTGTATAGATCCACAGGTTCAAATAAAGAAGCAGATTAAAAATACATCAGAACTAAGTTCCCTCTTCTGCTGTAAGCAACACAGCATTGAACAAACAGCTTTCATTTATAAGTGACAATCATGGCATACCATAAAATAGGTTGTTTACTTACACACGGTGAAAGCAAAACATGAATATTTAAGTACACACAAGGACAACATAAAACATTACAACATTACTGATGAAGGACAGAGCAATCAGGCTTATAAAAAAACAACACTCAAATACAAAATGTATAAATGACAGTGATTATGTGCCTTGGACTTCGTTTGTGGCATTCTGTACAGAGGGTGAAATGATCGTCCAGTATCTTCAGGGCCAGATCGATAGTGTACTAGTCTGAGAGTTGTGCATTACCTTTTAATAAGATCCAGCAATTTTGTTTACCCATTTTTGTTGCCTTGTCCACATAGATTATGAAGTACAGCGGTAAGTAGCGGTGAAGAGTAACATAACAAAATGTATCAAGGATAGAGTTACATTACAGTATACAGTGTTATAAGGTGTTTACAACTTACAAAACTAATTACAAAGTACTGGGCATGTACTTTGTCTGAGTTTGTACCAACTCCAAAAACACAAGAAATGCATCTGATGAACCAATGTGAGGATGACCAGGTAAAGCAGCTGTTGTGAGAATTAATTGGAGAGAATGCTTTGCTGTCTGGACTACTGCTGAGTTCTGCCGCATCTGAAAACATGGTAATAGGCTATCACACTTGAAATTGTATTGAAAGTGTAACTTATTAATCCCCTGCAAGTATGTAGTTTATTGCTGCTGTTGTTTTGAATGACTGGTACCTACTTTGTAATTGTACAAACATGACATACAAAGTCTGTCCTTAATGATTTTTGTAACATCGTTATTACCTACTCCTTAACCAGTATTTCACAAGTCTTAATCTAAAGCGTTACCCAGCAGATTTCTATTCTGGAAAGACAGAATTTGTGGAAGAGTGCATAGCTAATAAGGTCAGAACATGGAGAGCAGAGGACAAGAAAGGGCAGAAAAAGAGAGAATACACACTGTTCTTTCTATTTTAAATCTATTTCAACATAGATTCTGCTGAGAACAAGACAACAGATACAAGACAACAGATTCCATACAGGACATCAGAGATATATACATACATGTTGCACTTTTCAAAGGCTTTTGCAAAAGGAGGGATTGATACTGTAGGTTTTTTTTTACCTATTTTTTAAACGTTGTGTGTGTAAATGTGTAATTTATTTTAACATTTACTTATCTGTTTGCTTGATTGCTTACAGTGTCAACCCGAAACTCTGTTGTCATTCAGGCATTGACATAAATGTGAATGTCCTGTCCTCCAGTGATGAGCAATGTAAGGATGGCTTCCTTAATGTCTAACAAGTTCTTTTCTTTCTCCTTTAATGAGCACATCCAAGTGCGTCACCCCAGTGAAGTGCAGTGTTGGGCAAGCTACTCAGAAAATGTTCTTAACTAAGCTACCAATTACTCCACATCAGATGAAGCTACTCTACACTAAAGCTGAAGACAAAATGTAGCAAGCTAAATTACACAAAAAAGTAGTTTTCTACATGTGAAGCTACTGTATAATTTACAAACACTGATATACATACATAATATGATCCAACCTTCTGTTAAGATTCTATTATTGACCAAACTAACTGGTATCTCTAATAGACACACATAGTAACTAACTAATATTAAGTAATTGTACTTTTAAATAGGTAAAAAGCTTTTAAAACAATAATCTGTGGGTATCATTTCCACATTCTGTGCCCAGGATAGAACATATGGTAGCATTGTAGAAAAGTGTGTGTTCTTAATTGGGTCCTGAAAAAAATACATGATGCTGTATAGTTTTTCTTGTCTATAATGCTTTCTTATATGATTTTATTATTCAAATTCACCATAGCACATGTGAGTGACAGTAGACACATAACTGATTTTGTATACATTATGGACATTTCTTTTTAAATTATGGCATATCTAATGCTACAAATTCATCACATTATTGCAAAGAACTGATCCTTCATGCATGGCCTAGATGGAAGATTTGCTTCGCCAGTCCTTGACACTGTTGAAGTGTATTCAGACTGGGAAGTCAGACAGAATGTGGCTCATTGTCCAGGCCTCACCCTCCCACAGGCCCCTTAGTGGGGCTTTGGGACTGCACCAGTAGCAATGCAATGCTTCCAGGTCAAAGAACCAAATGTGGTTTGCACAGCTGGAATGAGGAAAACAAGCAAGCAGGACCAGGTACTCAGGAGGGGTATTTAACAGAAAATAAAGGTCTTAGCTGTTTAAGCACAACTGAAAGGACGCAATCCCACTCTTATGAAAAAATGCACTATACTTTATTGTATATGCAGCCACATCCAAAGCTTAAAGCACCATAGATAGATAGATAGATAGATAGATAGAGAAAGAGAGATAGATATATTAGAGATATTATTAACCGCACTATACTTTATTGTATACGCACCCACTTTACAATCCATCCACAGCTTAGAGCACCATAGATAGAGAGAAAGAGAGAGAGTCCAAGTGGTGCACTACCCTGTGTGTGTGTGTGTGTGTGTGTGTGTGTGTGTCAGCAAGGGGGAAGAGAGAGCTAAAAGAGAAACAGAAAGGTGAAAAGACAGAGATACAATGAAAAAGAAAAAAAACTGAAAAAAAAAGACAAAGACAGAGGAATAAAGCACTGTGCTATATAACCAACCTCCACCATTCGCTTAGTTACCAAACACATAATTAATGTAATGGCTTCAGTTATTACTCATATCAGCACACAGTCACTCAATATTGCCAGTGCTGTTTCATCATCCTGTCAATAATATAAATGACTAAATCCAGCTTGTGTTCTGTGCAGTTTTCCACATTGTCAGTTCCCTTCAGTCCTCATCATCTGTCAGTGGCAATGACAGTCACCCAGGAGTATACCCTCTGCACACACTCTCATGAACTCTCTCTCTCTCTCACACACACACACACACACACACACACACACACACACACACACACACACACACACACACACACACACTCACACACACACACACACATATCAACAGCTGACACATTTACATACTGTGGCAATGCTATCACTCCGGTGACAGTCCTGGTACTGACAAATATACAATGAGGGTAAATGTTGCGAGTGCATTGCTAGTGTAAATTTAAATCTTATTTTGGCACACCATGTGTTATGCTTCCCATCCCGTAGGTGTGGTGGTGTCAGTAAGGACAGGAAGAGGCTGGGCAGCTGAGTCCCTAGGGACTTGTGTAGGCAGAGGTGGAGAGGGCAGAAAAAAAACACTGCTGACAAACAAGTAAACAAACGAAAACAAAGCTACCATGACAAAAACAACAAACGATTGCCTACCATGTCAGATTAGTCAAACAACAGAGCTGAATTGAACTGTCAGATATCTGCCCTACCTAAATGGCCCTGTGTATTTTAGTCAGGCACATCTGAGGTACTCCAAGGGTCCTTTAGCACATGGATTCCATCCACAGGGCACTGGCATTCATTTGCTGAGCCCTGTTGTTTGAGAGAGAGGAATGAGGGAATTTGGTACAAAATAATGATCCCTGTAGCTTACACTAAGGAGTATGGGTAATCAAACTGAAGGGGAGCTTATTTGTTGTGCTTTTATCACATGACTACTTCATATGTTTATGAATACTAACTTTGCCTCAAGCTGTTTGTCTGCCATCATAACCCTTTTTGTTGTTAATGACTTGATTACTTTTGAAGCATTGATACATGGGAGGTCATGCCACTGGAGAGAGAGACGGATGAGAGACAGACAAGCCTACTGTAGTGGCTGGGGGATAGAGGGAAGCATTGATACATGGAAGGTCATGCCACTGGAGAGAGAGACGGATGAGAGACAGACAAGCCTACTGTAGAGGCTGGGGGAGAGAGACCGAGATATAATGAAGGCCAAACTAGAGCCTACCACCTTTGTGTATGTCTCTGTGTGTGTGTGTGTCTGTCTGTGTGTGTGTCTGTGTGTGTGTGTGTCACTTCCAGATCTGTGAGTGCTGGATCCAGTGTGTCAGCTTGCCCTATTACCCTCAGGCATATGACAGCCTGATGCTGTCAGAAGGACACACTCACTCACACACACACACACACACACACACACACACACACACACACACACACACACAGGCATACACGTAGGTGGTAGGCTCTAGTTTGGCCTTCATTATATCTCTGTCTCTATCCCCCAGCCACTACAGTAGGCTTGTCTGTCTCTCATCCGTCTCTCTCTCCAGTGGCATGACCTCCCATGTATCAATGCTTCAAAAGTAATCAAGTCATTAGCAACAAAAAGGGGTTATGATGGCAGACAAACAGCTTGAGGCAAAGTTAGTATTCATAAACATATGAAGTATTCATGCTAACTATAAAAGCATGAACTACTCGCACACACACACACACACACAAACACACACACACACACACACACACACACACACACACACACAGTATCTTATAAAAGTGAGTACACCCTTCACATTTTTGCAAATATTCTGTCATGTATATCATATAACACTGTAGAAATGAAACTTTGATACACTTTAAAGTAGTCATTGTACAGCTTGTACAGCCATATAGATTTATTGTCCTCTGAAAATAACTCAACATACAGCCAATAACGCCTAAACAGCTGGCAAGAAAAGCATATACATCTTACAGCAAACATCCTACAAATCCAAAGATCCTTAATGGTGACATCGCTTAAGGATGAATGCTTAAGTTTTTTTTTTTCAAGTCTTTGTGTGAAGCATTTTTACTTTGTGTATGAAAATACACTAAACAAACATTGAATTTACACACACACATACACACACACACACCATATGAAACCTGCTCCTCGAAAACACACACATACACACATGCTGCGGGTCGTTGAACATGACAGAGATGCCAGAGGGGATAAGAGAACAGAAGACGAGAGGGGGGTTGATAAGGACAGCTATCTACTCAAGCAGACAGGCCTCTATCTCAGGGGGAGCAGCTCGTTCCTCGCCGGGGCTCCACCGCTCTCCGTTAAGCTAGCGCTATTTCCAGCGGCGCTGTGAACAGCTGGTAATTGAACTGGATCAGAGACCCCCTCCATAACCACCCCCCACCATGTCTCACAGTCCCTCATCAACCCCTCCCCCCCGCACCCCCATCCCTCCATGACAAACCCCCTCCGCTACTCCACTCTTGCCCACATTGCATTAGGGTGGTATGAGTCGGGGGTAGGGGGGAGTGCTCCAGTTACAGCATGTGACAGTTAACCTACATTATTCAAGCACAGCTCCTGCTGATGGCCCATCTGTGACCCTGCCTTGACGGGGTCGCGTGTCCCTCACCCAGCTAGCCAGCGGGGGGTTTGTGTGGGGAGTGAAGAGGTGTGGTGGTGGTGGTGGGTGGGTCGGGGTGGGGGTGGTGGAGGGGGTCAGTGATGAGAGGAGGGCTCCCCCCCTCAGGTAAGGCATGGTCTGTGAGTCTACTGGCACGCATATGCATACAGACGTAAACACCCACACACAGCCGTCTGACAACAGGCATCAGGGCCAGTGGTGTCGGGGTGTCACTGAGCATCCAGAATGCCTGGCAGGAGACTTAGACTTTGCGTGCTGGCTAAAGGTGGATGTTAAAATGCGTGTCCAGGGATGCAGGGTGAGCTGTCGCCCTTCTCAGCACTGTAATATTAATGCAGGGGGCCGAGTGCTCCATTAGAGACGCCATGCCTCTGGGAGCAGATAAGAGCTTTTTAAATCAGAGGGCATGTGCCCAAATACCAATGACTAACACACACACACACACAATATATATATACCAAACAACACCATAACAACCTGCTATAACAATCTGCACGTCTACTCTACATACATTGCAAGATGTAGATCAGGGACTCAAACTACTGGAACGCACACACTCACACACACACAAACTCATACACAACATCTGCATTATCTGTGTACACTATATAGCAATTGCACACAAGTATTGACCTAAAGCTACCCATAGCCCTGTGGTCCCTGTTGTGTACATCTTTGTCCAGTCTTTGCCAGCAACCTTTGACTTCTGTGGCCCAAAAGGCACCCTCCTACACCTGAGGTGGAGGGAAAAATGGCATCAGTTCAGATGACAACCGACTGCTACAGAAACGGTTTTGCTAAAAGGAGAAATCTGGTGTTATTCAATCCATAGCACTGTTGTTCGAGGTCACCGAGTGCTGTCTGTAGCAATAAAAATGATAAAATTTGTAACAAAATAGACTGAATTGTGAACCGACAGCTAACTGAATGGGGCGCAGAAACTTTCAATATCATTTTCCTATGCCCCTTTCAGTTAATGTTAGCTGCCGGTTTGCTATTTGGTCTATGTTGTATCAAATTTACAGATTTTTTTTCAGACAGCACTCTGTGACCTCAAACAACAGGGCTATGGATTGAATCACACTGGATTTCTCCTTTAAGGTTCCCTGTGCAGTTTTCACACTGGATTTCTCCTTTAAGGCACCCTATGCTGTTTTTTTTCACTACTGACCTTCCCCAGTGTTGCCAAATGTGTATTTGTTTACCAGCCAAAGGACAGGAAGCAGTGATGATAATGTTCAAGGAGCCATGTTGGCTGACAAGCCAATAAACACAATTTCATGACTTGGTGTCATTAGGGCGCCGAAAGCAAAGTTGCAAGGCTGTTTTTGCAAAACAGCTTAGCTGAGGTGTGAGAATGTTGCCGCTCTCCCAATGACAAGTGAATAGGCCTTCACAATGATTTTGAAGCTAGGGGTGAACTATCCATATGAAACCTGGTCTACAGTCTGCTTAGCCCAACCCATATAGAAAGTACTGCAGAAAATATACATTATTCTTTTATGCTACATATGGTTCTTACTTGTCCAATTAGAAACATATAAGGGCCATGTTAAGTCCCAAAATACATTTTTGTATAATCAGAAAACATTTTCATGTCGGGAGACAAACCTGCTGCACAATCTGTGTTCTTCTGGTTATGTGAGGAACAGGTCACATAGATTCTCATTTAGAGACTAAAGTAAAGTGTATGTGTGTGGCTTTAGTGTGGCAGTACAGAACAAGTCTATAATTAACAATACACATATGCATTTGTGATGTAGTCATAGACATGTACAAAACATGTTTGCTGTCATAACAATACTATTCTTTACATATTAAGGCACTTTAAATGTTATTATGTTAATCTGCCTGTTCAATAATTTGTGTTTTATTCATTACCTATTTCATAATTTACATAAAGGAACAGACATAAAGAGACACTTGTATACTGTGTAACAAACACGCATAAAAGAAAGAAAAATCATGCTTGATATCTTATTGTGAGATTATGCTCTGTATGAGTACTGTATGTGTTTAAAACAAACAAACAAACAAATAAATAGACAACTCGGCATATAATTTCCAAGAACTTGTAGCATGAAAAGCATGAAAAGAGCATGAAAGAAAAGTATACTACTTACTAATTACTACTTACAAAATGCAATTTTCAGCTGGTCTGATTCATATTAACATTTGAATGACCGTTAAGTGGCGAATCTAACCTGAGCATGACTGAGCATTATCAACAGTGGAGGTATTCATTCAGAGGGCTATATGCCTTAAAGCATAAACCATAAAGCATAAAGGTTCATAAGGAACCATTAAGCATAAAGGAGCATAAAGGTTCAAGCAATGGCTCAGTGAGCGCATAATTATATAGATTTGACTCCCCTCCCAGTTGCATTAACACAGTTCAGGAGGTAAATAATTGATAGATCCTATTTCCAGACTGTGGAGAGAGAGGACTTGCGTGTGTGAGGTGGTCAGGGAATTGTGGGATGGAGATGGTGACACAACAGGAGAAGACATGAACACAGACGAACACACACACACAGATCTAATATGTAAACCTCCTGGAGACATGCTGTAGGAAAAACTCTGCAACCTTGTTTTGACATAGTGGGTTGAAATGCACAGTTTTTCACTAATGCATTTGAAATGTTCTATCAAAACATGTTACAGTCCAGAATGTTGTGTTCTGTCATTACATGTCCTGTCAGACTGATGCCTTTTAAAAGAAAGCTTGTTCCAGGCTTTTATGTATTGGAGATTAATCAAAGCTCAGATTTTTGACTTTGACATGAAATAACCAAAGAAAACAGTCAAGACATTTTTTGCAAATATACAAATACAACAAAACAAACACACACACACAGCAAACTTGCGGTGGATATCAAGTACAGAGAAGATATTTTGGTATTTATTCTAGGTGTGTTTTACAAATATTGGCCTGTTCAGCCATCACAGTGAGTATGTTTGGATGTTCACGGTCTTTAGCCAGTAGTTACTTGCCAGAGCAACCTTTCACACTTGCCATTCCAAGGATACACGTCAGGTCATTTCAGACTTGCACCACATAACACACAAACACAAACATAGATGTAAACAACAATAATAGCTGATAAACAATAAGCATACATACACAAATCAGTTAACAAAAAACAGGAAACAACAGTGAATTCAGAGAAAACAAACAAACAAACGATGAACGGGCTAGAGATTATCAGCATGATTAACCTGGTAAACACAATATGCGTGTTTTTAGAGTGGACTGGGGAGGCTGGGCTGCCAGCCAAACTCTGGTCAGTTAACAATGGGATCATCAGACTGTTTGGAAATAGTGGGACTCACACAGCCCACACAGAAATTGGTGTCACAGACGCAGCCCACACACCCCGCTCTGCAGTCACGCATCCCAGCATTTATACACACTTCTGCCTCACGAATGGTGATGCCATGTGGAGTGACACATGGACATGTGAGATCACAAACTCCAAAGTGACACACACACATACACACAAACACACACACACACACACACACACACACACACACACGTATCTGCTAGATACGACTTTAGACACACACACATACACACATAGAAACACATACAGATACACATGCACACACAAACACACACACAGATGCACAAGAAGTGTGACACGACAAAGCAATTACCCTCACATAGATAAGCAGGCATGCAGTCACGCACTCTAACTGGGCCTAAACACAAATACACTGATGCCCATTGCTATGGAATGAAAACGCTGTTGTGGTCTTGTGGTGTACTTCTTTTTGAATAACATGCTCATGCAGTGCACTAAAGGTCTGTATGAGGGGTAGTAGCGTAGTGGGTCGGCATGCTAGTAGCCTGGAAAGTTGTGAGTCTGAAGGCCAGCTGCCACCGGTGTGCCCTTGAGAAAGGCACATAACCCTAAGTTGCTCTGGCCCTGAGATAGTTGACAAAATGTAAGTTGTTTTGGATAACATATCTGCTTGATAGGAGTTTAGACAGACAGAACCACCCATGTTTGGTGAAAGTGCTTCACAGTTTCTTTCAAATGACTCCCCTGAAGGTTAGCAAATATCTCTCTCTCTGTTAGACAAAAACGTGGTTCCAGCCACTCGAAATTGATTCTCCTCTCCCTCTTGGTCATGGCCGTGAGAGTGACCTGGCACAGGCAGGGGGGTTCTTTCCATGTGAGTGACCACACGCAGCTGGGGGCACTCTCTCTCTCTCTTTTCTCTCACACCCTTCAGCTGACAACCTGTGAAAAGTCTCCAGGTGTTTTGAGGAATGGATGACAGCCACAGGTGCCCAGAAGCATGAGGGGAGGCTCTGCCGTCCTCTGCCCACTCTCTCTTTCTCTATTTATCACTTGCATTCTGTTGACAGACACTGGGTAACGATGGAAATTACCTGAAGTTCAAAGTTAAAGTTGACTCGTATTTAGATAGATAGAGATTTACTTTATGGATCCCATAGGAAATTTCAAATTTAGCTTTTATCTAAAGTGACACAAACTTGCAGTGTAGGGTCTGCAGGTCAACCAGTGTAGGGTCTGCGGCTTAACCACACTCCTTCTAGTATCAGTGACCATCAGATGCTCTGTTAAAGGCCCTGAAAAAAGAATTATATGTGTGAAAACAACAGAAATGATGATCCTACTATCCTTAAATGATAGTTTGTTATTTGGATGAAAAAAAAATTAATGAGAAACAGCTACACTGACATTTGAGAGGGCATCAGAATAATATTTAATATAATATTTATTTAATATAAGGGCAATGGGAATGATTTGTTACTTCTTATGAAATTAAATAAATAAATAGAAACTTGTTAAGATGAGCTGCAGTGCTATTACAGCCTTACACAACCTGATCACAGACTGGTGAAGCATGTTCTTACAGTAAGTGTCCACCAGATGGCGATATATGAAGCTCCTCTCCCCTGTCCTCGTGGGCCAGCCACATGGACTCTGCATACAGTCATTGTGAATGGAAGAGCGTAGAGTTCTGACAGACATCATCGGCCGACTGTGGCTCATAGTTACTAACTTCCTACTGGTTTATTTGGTGGAGCTGTGCTATCTCTAGAATAGAGTCTCAGGATAACTGCTACTGTCTGCTCAGATTATCATTCATCACAGAATCGGCTCAATCCGAGAGGCAATCTGACAGTTGAGCAGGTTATTCAAATTCCTCCAGTGTTGTAAACAAAACAGGATCGCTATCACTTTTGCTGTGGTAGTGAATTCACATGCTGCCTCTTGAAGTGGTGATGTTAGTCATTTGTCAGGTTTGCTACTACTGATCATGGCTGCAATACTGGAAAATGACAAGCAGAAGCTGTCAAAATGAAAAAAAAAAAAAAATTAATGGATACATCAACTGATGCAGCATAAAATGTAATGCCAGTGGGATGCATTCCTCAGTCAAAGTCCTTAGTAACCCTTGTGTAATGGGCTGATGGTGTAGTGGTGGTGTGGGTGGTGTGGAGGGTGGCATTCTTTTTTTAGGCTGCTGACAACCCCCCCCCCCACTCCCCTTCCAACTATGATACCAGCAGTACACTGTCCATGTAATGTTATTTCTGTGTTATCAGGTTTCCACGGCGACATGACGACGGCCAGCACTGGGTGTTAAGTGGGCCTCATTTACATGGCCCACATTGATACAATCGTCACGGTAACGAAAGCAGTAAGCACCCACCGCCAGTTGATGCTGCCGTATCTGCCTGTGCACTCTGAGGAGGCAGGGTGTGTGGGACAAACAAAAACATGATGTCCAGGACAGGTCTGGAGGCACTCACACGCATGCACACACGCACACATACTGTACACAGCGTCACTGTGATGCTATCTCACAGGGAAGAGGCCACTCTGTGCCCTAGAGTCACACTAAGGACGTCTGTATTCAAGTGTGTGTATTTGTG
>JAIFZK010000001.1:5517500-5585000 GCA_027481765.1 Tenualosa thibaudeaui | reverse complement strand
CTGATTCGCATCAGAATAAATTAGGGCAGGTCGTGGAGTTTCAGCACTGGCCGGTGAAGTGATCCAGTCCACATTGTTACATGTTATTAAAGACACATTTAGATTTGCACAAAACAGGATATCAGTGGGTTCCCTTGGCCAGGATGTACGTGACTTCAATTGGAACAGTGCAAAATTAGATATTATATTAATTGCTGATAACTTTTAAAAAATGCGGGATCAGCTTTTAGCCATTTTGAGCAAGACAAACAACACATCAAAAATGAAGTTGTTTTGTCAACAGTCATAAAGCCAAATAAGGCCACATACACAGGTGGACAGTCTGTGTGTTTGTGTGTGTGTGTGGTGTGTGTGTGTGGTGTGTACCTGTCTGGTTTGTGACAGATAAGACTGCTCAGGCTGTGGCATTTTCGGGTACACTGCACAAATGCAAAGTAGACTCCAGATGACATATACAAAGACTGTAGCTGCCCCTGATGATGGCCGCCATGGAAGAACCAGAGAGGGACAGAGAGAGAAAGAGAGAGAGAGATGGAGAAAAAAAGAGGAGAGAGAAAAAGAGGAAAAAGTGCTCATTTGAATTGAAATCGAATTGCACTGAGCTATGAGCAGGATGAAGATGCATCATCCAGCCATTGCATGCGTGTGTGTGTGTGTGAGATGCCTCTGCTGCTCTCCTCTCCCCACCCCCACCCATTCAGCGCCTTGGCTCTTCTGAGACCATCAGGGATAGAGTTCAGAGCAGAATGAACCCGTCGACCTCTCCTCTCTCCTACTCTCCTCTCTCCTCCTCTCCTCTCCCACCCCCACTCTCCTCACATCCTTTGCTCTTCTGCCTCTCGCCTCTGCATACACCCCCCCCCCTTCCATTGCTCCATCCATCCATTTCTGCTTCTCTGTGTGGAGAGAGTGAGTCTTGTCTCCTTTTTTCTCGATTTACTGCTCCTCTGACCTCACTTTCTCCTACCTTCCCTTCTCCTCCTCTTTTTCTCTCCCTCCATCTTTCCAATCCACTCTGTCTTTATCCTCCCTTCTCAAGGACAGGGGGTCGAAGAAAATGCTGACTTACGTTTAGTGTTTGTGGTATAGTGGCTGCCTGCAAATGTTTTGTGTGTGTGTGTGTGTGTATGTTGTGGGGGGGGGTTTGATATGCTCAGCTTAAGATGGGGGAAACGGGCTTTGTTCAATCAAGAACAGAAAGAGGGGGTGACAATGAAAGTAGAGGAAAGCAAGAGAAAGAGAGAGAGATGAGGTTTATCACAAAATCCAAGGACTGTAGATGTTTGCAACAAAATCACGTCCCTCTGAGGAAAGAAATCTCTCTCTCTCTCACTCTGCCTGCTTCTCTGTTTCCGTCTCTCTCTTTCTCTATCCCTTTCTTTTCTCATTGACCCACATTGATGGTTCTCGCCCCTTGGTGCGGGAGGGGGTGGTAGTGTGTGTGTGTGCAGGGGGTGTCACACAAACACCATCAAATCCCTGAGATCCAAATCAGCTATCAAGAAAACATTCTGTTCAACATCATCTTTTTCACTGATTTGAACTGCTCTATGTGTGGCTTAAATAATCTCTTCATATCATATTATAAAGCTGCAGTATTCTCTTTCTCTCTCTCTTACATATACACTAACATACTCTACCAGTCTACCAGTCCCTGTGTCTCTGGTGGTGTGATCATGACTTAGAGCTAGCCTGCAAGTGTAGCTGCAAGCACAGCACAATATTTGCCTGGTTGACAGTGAGGAATGCACATATTTATGCATGAATTTGTGCAGTGTGTGTGTGCTTGTGTGTGTGCGTGCGTGTGTTTATCCTAGATTAATATCTGTCTGCATACATGTACATTTATGTGGCGGAAAAGTACACAAGTACACATGTACAAATCTTACATATGTGTGCAGTCAGTGTGTGCAGTGTGTGTGTGTGTGTGTGTGTGTGTGTGTGCAGTGTGTGTTTGTGTGTGCTTATGTGTGTGCGTGCGTGTGTGTGTGTGTGTGTGTGTCTTGTAAGGCCAAGGTGGGTGTTCATAGGTCAACATCTTACAGGCGGCGGTGTGGATGGACTGAGTTCTAATTATGCCCCATGGGTTACACTGTCCTGATAAATCCCATCCTGTGTGGCCCAACTACCAAATGCCTGCAGGTGGTTTTTTATGTAAATGTGAGTGTGTATGTATGTATGTATGTATGTATGTGTGTTTCTGTGTGTGTCTTTGCAAGTGTGTGTGTGAGTGTGTGTGCATCTTTGTGTGTGTGTGCAACCATGTGTGCATGTGTTTACATGTATTACTTTTTTATATTTGATAAAGGGTCAGGATAATGTGTATGACCATAATAATGACCTCAAGCAGGGCTCAGAAAGAGTCAAATGCAGATTCAACACTACAAGAGAGTCAAGGGTCAAGACAGACACACTCCTATCCCACCCTGCATCTTCATCAACTGTATAATAAACCATATCTTTCTCTTGCCATGTGTTTATTTCATCCACAGGTCATTTACACAGCAACATTTACCAGAAACCAGGCCATTGGAGCATCAAGCAATGTCCATTGTTATCTAGCTTCTCAGGAGGATGGTAGTGTTTCTGATTGTGGACCTCTGTTCTGCTGTTTAATCCCAAACTGTCCTAAAACTGTTTGGTTGTCAAACTGGGGCTTACTGTTCAGCTAACAGACTCCATGAAACGACGTCCAGATTGAGTCTTCTCCTTTCTGAGCCTGGAGAATCCTCCAATGGTATCTCCATAGTAACCACGACATTGGTGAAGGTCAGAGGGGACGTGAGAAGCAGAATAGAGAACCCAGGCAGCTCTCTGTTGACAAGACCACAAGCTGTCATCACTACACAACAAATTAGCACACTGCAAGAATGAAAGAAGGGGAAACAGACATGTTTTTGTATGAAATGTTCCATTTAATTGTAGAAAAAGAAACAATAGAATGTTGTGCAGCCTTCTAATGAGCATTTTGTGTGTGTGTTTTCGGGTGAATGTACAAGCCAAGAATAAAACAGTCCTTCCAGATTGGCAAATCATGTGTATGTAGAATAAACACACAACCAATCAAAACACATCAAGACCTCAATACACGAGAGAGAGAGAGAGAGAGAGAGAGAGAGAGAGAGAGAAAGAGAGAGAGAGAGATGCTCCAAGCTTTTGGCCGGACGTTGATGACGTGATGTTTTCATTTTAAATGATCTAGCACTCCGCTCAGCTGGAGATCAGGTTTCATAACATGCACAAACACACACACACACACACACACACACACACACACCATCTCCACATTTTTAAGCTGGCAGCTGAGTTTATGTCTTTCTCTGGCTGTGATGGTTAGAGGACAAGCAAACAAATGCTAACACAAACACACACACACACAAATACTCTCTCTCTCTCTCTCACACACACACACACACACACACACACACACACTAGCGGGGAGTTTGTTGGTGCCAGTGCCTCTGGACCTGTGCCATGTCATATTGATCTGAAGCTTTTGAGGAATAGGCTAATACTCTCACACTGAGCCCATGATCAAAGCACTCCAGCACTGACTGATGGCACAGAGTCTGCAGGCGAGGAGCACATATAGACATCAAAACTAAATCATAAAGTGCTTGTTTGTGATGCTAATAGAATGCCTTACCTCAGATTATTCTCGGCAGCTATCTCAATTCTTAAAAGTTATTTTTTTCTTTAAGAGTTATTTTCTTTCACTTTCAGAACAATTTTTTTTTTAAAGGGCGATGAAAAAAACTCTTTCATGTTAATGTTTACCCTGCAGACATGTTTAATATTTATTTATATTTATTTCTTTTTTGCCATACAACTATATTATGCAGTGTGTTAAACAGAGAAGTTGGAGGTTAGAGTTTGATTTAATGAGGTCCATAATCCAAAGTAAGAGCAGAGTGGAGTGAAGTGTCAAAAAGAAAAAAAAAGACTACAATAACCATATTTCTTCCTCACTTTGAACTGGCCCTCTGAGGTTTCATGGCAGAACAATGACTCTCTGACAGCTGCAGAGAAACAGACTGCAGAGCTCAGGAATGACACAAATACAGCTGCACTCACACACACACACACACACACACACACAATCACTCAACATCTGTCTCGGCTGACCTTAGCGACCCCCGACAACTGTGCACAACATGCCACTGGAAAGTAGCAATCAGTGACTCAGAGAGGGACAGAGGCAGGGCTGTGTGTGTTTCTGGCTATAATGCACAAACCCACGGGATGTGTCAGCCAATCTTAATTGAATTTTTAAAACAAAGCCATGGTGCAAAGGCAGAAGAGGCCATCAAAGACCATTGGCCTGCCTTGCGTGGGGACTTCCTGTCGTTAGCGTTCCCCCTGAGCTAATTTCCTGCCATTAAGCTATTAATTGAGACATTCTAACCAGGTGAGGGGGCTCTCAGACTGAAAAACTCTCAAGCCATTAACTAATTAAGATGGAGCAGAACCGATAGAGCAGAGTGCCTCAGAAGTGCTGGTCTGTGATCCACAGGCCATCTCCTCTAATGTCATATATTTATATAGACAATAGACTGGGCTCAATCCAAGGGGCTGAATCAGCTGTTGCACACAATAGGTAGCCTGATAAGATAGCACTATGGTAAGGATAGAGCGATGTAATTGGTCCGACCAAACTTGGGAGAACAGCGCCTGAGGCCTGGTTCATTTCTAGAGGTACCTGCATAACAAATCTATTTGCTAATGGATAAGCGTGCAGCACACATCTGTGGGTGAAATAAGCCAGCTACTCTTCTTCTAAACTACATGGTGGTTTTCATACATGCAGGCATTAATGAGTCTACAGGAGCAAAAGCAAAACCTACACACATATGCATGATGTAACTGTTTATGTGTATGTATACAGTCTATTATGAATTCAACTATATTCTAAGAGGAAGGGATAATACTTAGAGTAGACTGAGGACATGGTGCAAAGTTTTGCTTGTTGTCAGGTTTCAGACGAGAAACCTAACTGACTGATCGTTATAAGGATGCTATTATGGTCCTTTCTACTCCTTAAGAGCATTTTAAAGGTGAATGTTTCAGTAGACCTTAAGAGAGGACCGCTGCGAGCAGGGTTCGAACCTGCGCGGGGAGACCCCATTGGATTTCAAGTCCAACGCCTTAACCTCTCGGCCATCGCAGCTGCACATGTTGTCTTTGTGAGGCTTACTGTAAATTTACAAAGGGCTTCTAGTTTACAGCTGACAGCTGAAAGGCAGCCAAGGCAGAATGGTCAGGGGCGTGAGAGCAAATCAAACTGTAGTGAGGACGATGCCAGTGAGCCTGTGCCTCACCCTGACCACACTACCATCTCTCTGCAAACATGGTTAGCTCTGCACACACTGCCTTACAAGCCCTGCAATACCATTACTATGACGAGAAACACTGTCATCTAATGACATCTATTTCAAGGAAGCTCTGGCATTTCAGAAAAATAACAAACAGACATTTCTCTCTAGTTTATGTTTCACATTAATGTGGCTTCGAAGCCTGGCAAAGAGAAAAGCTCTAATCTAGTTACTGTTGTTTCAGGCAACCTGCCTTTGTGTTACATTTTCCCTGCTTGTGTTCAGCAAAGTATGAAATGATCTGACTTTAATTTATATTATAAAACTCCCTATGAAAGCAGACATGGCTGCACAAATGACACATGGCTGAATGTATGCACATGTTCTCATATATGACATCATGTCCGATGACATGAGAGCCTGTGTGAAATTATAGTTCTTTCGAACTATGATAACAATGACATGAAATACCAGATTCACACTGATTCAAAGTGAAGTGTGAAGAAGTTCAATCTTTGGTTCCAGTCATGTGTGAAGAACATCCATCGCAATACAGACAGAACAGATACCACTGAGCAAGCCTAAACATGGCAAAGCTTTGAGAGGCCTTTGATACCACTAAAGAGTGACATGATAAGAATCCCTCTTATGGGAGTGGGAGTGGGGAGATCCCACTTGGATTTCAAACCCGACGCCTGAACCGGAACCGGCGGCCTCAAGTGTGTCAACAGAACCACGCTTTATGAATATATATATATATATATATATATAAAAAGCTGTATCTGCGTCAGTGGAAATTCGTCCTTCGATGACCTGATCATAGAGAAGATGAGAACAGCTAACAGCTTTAACAAGAGACATCTCCTCTGATCCAAGCCAGTGCTGTCTGTCAGTATTAATATGGTGATGGTGTGAGGGTGATGGTAATGAGGTGGGTGGATGTAGGAAGGTGGTTGTGGTGTAGTGTGTGTGTGTGTCTGTGTTATCTGGGGTTTGCAAGGGGAGTGCCAACAGGGAAGCCTCTAATATGTGCTAATATGTGCGGGAATGCTGTGATTGGGAATGACTCCTACATCGGGGTTGGGTGTCGGAAGCTGGGTTGCACTGGGAATTCTAGCGGATGCAGATCATGCTGGAACACTGTGGGGGGTCCAGCAAAAGCAACAGATCCTAGGAAAACTAGAACTAGGAAAAACGAATTGTAGATGTGGTTCTGTGTGTGTGTGTGTTTGTGTGTGTGTGTGCCTGTGCGTGCATGAGTGTGTGTCTTTCTGTCTGTGCATGCACACATATGTGTGAATATTCGCATGTCTGTAACATGTTTTAAATATGGATCACAATGCAAAAAAAATCACAAAGTGGCATGCTGGGCTTTGATTAACCCCACATGAAAAAAA
Organism: Tenualosa thibaudeaui; assembly: GCA_027481765.1. NCBI lineage: Eukaryota > Metazoa > Chordata > Actinopteri > Clupeiformes > Clupeidae > Tenualosa > Tenualosa thibaudeaui. The sequence goes on along the minus strand of JAIFZK010000001.1, from coordinate 5,578,291 downwards.
ACATTTGTGTCTGCCACATAAATGAGTCCACTTAACAACAATGCTTAAAACATAGCGACCCCTGTGAGTCCTCAACCTCATCCTCAACTTAGAAACACACTGATGCCATTTGAAAGCATCTGCAGTTAAAGTCCAATCACATCCTTTCCCCTGGTTCCAAAGGGCCCAGTAACCAGAGCCATGTCCCATATGAAAGCAGCTGTGGCCCAATAAATCTCCAGTGTAATTAAATCTCAAACAACTCTCCAGTTAACCCGGAAGAGAACACTTCAGCCTTCCTCTGTTTCAGCATTTGTCATCCTCTAATCTGGTGGAAGTGTGTGTGTGTGTGTGTGTGTGTGTGGTAGGGCGGGTAGAATGATGACAGATGTCCACTGTATGTGTGTGTGTGTCTTTCAAGACAGGAATGTGCACAGCACATGTGGATGGGCAAAACTCAAACAACATGTTCAGCATCTGTAGTGATAGTAAGAGACCCTCATACACTCTTATAGAGGAGGACTAAGATACATTACTGAGTGTGTGTGTGTATGTGTGTGTATGATGACAGTTTCATGACAGGGTCTATGCTGTGTGTTTGGCCAAAGTCCAACATACTTCATCTAAATGAATGAGTCATGCTGCAGGCATATGCTGTGTGTGTGTGTGTGTGTGTGTGTGTGTGCGTATGTGTATGTGTATGTGTATACGTGTGTTGCGCCTGTATGTGAATGCATGTATCATGTTGTATGTGTGTAGGTGTGGGTTTTTGTAGGTGCTTCTGTGAAAATGTGTGTAAAAGAGAATTGTAAACGTGTGTGTCTGTGTGTGTGTGTGTCTGTGTGTGTGTGTGTGTGTGTGTGTGCATATGCTGCGGTGTTTCTTCCTGTGCCAGATGCCTGCAGGTCCAGCGCTCCTGCTGACTGAGAGGAACTCCACAATCTGTTCCTGCAGTCTCAGGGGGAAACCCTCTCTCTCTCACACACACACACACACATTTGGTACTGAGCTATGAATCTATCTATCTATTTATCTATCTATCTATCTATCTGCCTGTCTGTATCTCTGTCTCTTATTGTATGGAAGTTGGAAGGTCTGCTGCCTCTGTCTCCAATGTCTAATGAGTCACTTCCTGCAGCAGGCATCAAGGTACCACTTTTTGCAATGCATTGTACTGCATAAAACCACATTATTGAGGTTGTGTCTTGAAGTTTTGTCCTTGGGGTGAACCAGTCTATGACTGAGGGTGTTATGATCCTGTGATCATAATGACTCACTGACCCATGTGATCCATTGTGACATGATGAGGGGTGTGGTTTACAGATCACAGCTCCACCCACAGTTGTCCAGAGATATACCTCCTGGCTCTCTAGTCTTTTATTTATTGCGAGACAAAATACACCAACCCCACCAACACAAAAACCTCCACAGCGCATTACTCCTGAAGCACAATGGAAAGCAATTGTTTAAGCAATGTAAAAAGACACCTAGAAAGTCCTAAAGAAAATTAGCATAAACACACACACACACCCTTACACACACACACACACACACACACACACACACACACACTGTAGCTGTCCGGGCTCAGGTGTGGCTTAAGGCACAGACAGTAACCTCTTCCACAGCACCCGCAGCGAAGGCTTTGGCTAGGTAACAGGGGCCGCACTGCTCAGTGGGTGACACTCTGGCCCTGCCAGGTTCCATGGTGCGGTTAGGACTGTAATAACACAAGCATCCTCCACAGCCAAGGGAATGTTCCTCTCGTCAGACCTGCAGTATTTCTCCATCTTCACACAAATGAAAACAAACACACACACACAGAGATATGCATACACACATACACAGAACACACACACACACACACACACACACACACATACACACATACAAATAAAGTGCTATCCTAAGATCAACTTGCGTAAGGCATTGTGTTTTCTTGTGCATACTGTCACAATGAATAAACGATCGGCTGAGTGAGTTTAGCTATTACCTGATGGGGATTCAGATATATGGCCATTGGCAGTCCTAGCAGCCCTCAACCTGGCCTTACCACTGTTCCCTTGTAATGACAGGCCCGTGGGAACACACAGCACTACATGGAGGACACCAAAACACTAACATGCTAACAGACTTCACACACACACACACACACACACACACACAAACGCGTACACACACCAACCACACATACACACTCATGCCCACACACACCTCCACATGTCCACCAACACACACTCACACACACAAAGAATAGCTGGTGCTTAGGCCAAGCACAGACAGTGTGGCCCAGGCTAGGCTGCCAGTGCTACGCTGGGTTGGGCAGAGCAGGGGTACTCCAGTGCCCAGAGGTGATGTCATGCCCCTGGTCACACAGATGGCCCAACGGTGTGTTATATCACTCTCATCCCGCTGACCATCCGTTACCACAACACACAAAAACAATGCACGCACGCACACACACTCACACAAACACACAATGCATGCATGCATGCACACACACTCACACAAACACACAATGCATGCATGCATGCACACACACACACACACACAAATAAACACACATGTGCATGAACTCTCAAATGTCAAATGCGTGCTCAGAGCCTTCAAAGCCTTCAAATCACATGCACAAAGAACAATGCAGCTAGGATGTTGCTGTATGCATATTTACCTCAGAATTATTTTGCACTGTTGTCTGGCATAAACAACAATTTGGCTATACACTAAGTCCTATTACAATTTGGTTTCTTGACGGCACCGGTTTCTCTCAAACCACTAGCTATAAAGAGGACATCCAGGGAGCCTACTGTGACACTCTGGAACCTTCTCTAGGCAACAGATGTTTCACTTCCATCAGTGCCAGCTGCGGTGTCCTTGAGCAAGTGTGTTGTATGTGTGTGTGTGTGTGTGTGTGTTTGTGTGTGCATGTATTTGGCTTAGTTGCACGCACATGCATGCACAGGCAGGCGCATTCGAGACCAACCAAAATATGCCCAAACCCTGAAGAGACTGCCTGGAAGGAACCAGAACCCTGCACCCAAGTGCACAGAGTGAATATAAAGCTCTTTAAAATCTCACCTACAACACAGGGCACCTTTTTCCCATTGAGGAGCACGTAAGGAGCTCCCATGTTTGGTTTTCCACCCCTGTGTTGGCATCTAACACAGACCTGCCAGGTCTCTAAATACAGTGGACTCACCACCTGTCAGGAGCATGTCAACAGTTTTCATTAGAGCAACTAATGCATCAATGCCATATCATCATCATCATCATCATCATCATCTCACCAGTCTGACACTAACACCGCCTAACTCACAGTATACATAGCATTTGATCCAGAACAGGAAATAGAATTCAGACTATAGAAAGTCTATAGTCTATAGAAAGTCAACCTCAATAAACTGGAACACTTGCAGAGAGGTGTTTGCTGCATATACAGTATTGTGTAGTGTCAGTGCAAAATGTCCAAAGCATTTCATGCGCTGTTTTGCAATGGCATATAATTAAACCCTTGAGCATAATTTTACCTTACATCTATTTAATTAGTCCTCTAATTTCCTCTATGAGGGCTGTTTGTGCTGTAGGTAAATATTATTAGAGGTGTCCAATTATAACCTGACAAAGGGGGGTCTCCACATGATAAACATGCAGCTGTGAGAAAGGGCTACCTGAATCCAGGCAAATCAGTGAAAGTACCCTCATGTGAGATGCCAGATTATATGGCTAGCCAAATGATATGGGGTTATTTATTATTCTTACTGGGAGAATGAGAGAGAGATTGGCATCTGTTCACCTCATTACTGCTAGTTTGTTTTTTATGTCTTTGCTTCTTGAGAGTCTCACCGACATTCTAACTTCTACCTTCTCCTTTCTCCATTCTATTCTTCAGTGCAAACGAACCTGGAGAAAGTTAATGTGCTGAGCTTGTGCATCAGTTAAAAAGAAATTAAGAAAAAAACTCTCTCCTTCCCTATGCTCACGCTGGCTCTGAGCAGTGCAGCCAAAAGTCCTCCATGATGAACCACTTCTTAATTGTTTTCTGTAATTGCTTTTCCCCCGTGTGCAAAAGCCATAAGCTGTAATTTTGTAGGCTGCAGTGAGCGAGTAAGAGCTATTATGAAGTTGACATCCGCACTATAAGAGGAGAGTTTGAATTGCAACAGACAAGCGCACCTCTCCATTGTACAAGTTCTCAGATCAGGCCTGCAAGACCTCTTGTCAACTGCAACATTTATTTCGTATTCAGCCGCCCGCTAGCCTACACACTTTCAGACGTCTGAATGCAGAGGGTGAACATGTAGCAGCCTGTAATTATTACACACTTTTCAAAAAGGGCCTTTTAGAAATGTGGAGGCACTTTCAAAATGCAGTCTGTGTTCTTTCTGCTTGTCGTTTCTGCAGTTCAAAAAGAGTATATCTGGAGAACAGTATGCTGATGCAATAGATTTCCTAAATCTGCCGCTGTAGTACTGAATTAATGACTTTGATGCCATATGTTTCTTTCATACTTTTTTGCTTGTTCTCAAGGTTAGAGAAAGATTAAGTGGGGTTTTTTGCTAGGCTATTTGTTTTGATTTCACAGCAATGGATTCCGTGCAGGAATATTGCATCCACGTGTAGGGCTTGGGAATTAAACATGCACATTTGGAAACAGTACAATCAATTTACACAGGAGTCCTTTGGTAATGTATGTGCTATGTCTTTGCTGAATAGCGTGCAGAAATGGTCATACCATGCAGCAGGATATCTAAATTTAAATAGCTTTTTCCTCTTTCCCCTTTCCAAGTTTAAATGTCTGTTAGAAGAGTATGGGTGATCAAGAGGATAAAAGAAACAAACAAGAGAAGAGAGACAGACAGAAAGAAAGAAAAAGGAAGAAAGAAAGAATGAAAGAAAGAAAAAAAGAAAGAGGGCAACATGTATGGACTATCTGTTTCTCTTTCCCACACACAAGGCAGAGGAGGAGAAGTGTTGACGGGAGATGTCCCACCCTTATGTGATCAGTGGTGATTCATGTGTTCCACACACACACACACACACACACACAAACTCTTGCTCTTCTGGAGGGGAGGGGTGGGTCTGGCGTGGCGATCATGAGAGAGGGCACAGAACCAACCTAACAGACCCACACTGCCCCCCATCTTCCTTCCTCCACACTTCTCTCCTCCTTTCCCTCTCTCTTCATGTCCACACACGTCTTTTGTGTCCTCTCTTCACAAACAATAAAACACAAACAACAACAGAACAAAACAAATAGCACTGGAACATTCTTAGCACCGTTCTTGCAATGGGTCTATCTGTCTGTCTGTCAGTCAGTCAGTCAGTTTGTCCATTTCTGTAATTTACAACTGTACCCACAGAAGAAGCAAAAGGTCTGCATGTACAGTGTGTCAACAGAGGTAGAAAACTGTGTATCAGTGACCAGTGATCAGATTTTGGCCAAGCCCATAGTTCATTCACCAGGATATGTATGAAAAGAACTTCCAGTGTGTGTATGTGTGTGTGTGTGTGTGGGGAGAGGGGATGAGAGAGAGAAATTGAGAGAGAGAGATGCCCTACTAAAACAAAGACTCAAAACAATATTCTCTGACACTGACAGTGTACTGCCAGAGAGAGAAAGAGAAAAAGACAGTGAGGGAGGGAGAGAGCGAGTTAGAGAGAGATATGTGCTGCCAGAGAGAACCAAGAAGAGCAGAGCAGAGCTGTGCACGAGGGTAGTTTCTATGACTTTCTAGTTTGTGCCACCTCCACAGATGAGCATGCCAGCTCTCCAAGAGCAGCTGACCAAGCTGCCTGCCCGCTGCCCACGGCAGGGGAGGAAAGAGTGGACTTGGAAGTCAGGGGGCACAGCCTGGCAAAGGCACCGTCAAAGCTTGTGCCAAGAGTAGCACTATCAGCTGAGCCACTGATTCACCCCATGACTGTGATGCCTGGGCATTAAAGGAGAAATCTGGTGTGATTCAATCCATAGCCCTGTTGTTCCAGGTCACTGAGTGCTGTCTGTAGGAAACAGAACGAGAGAATTTGATACAATGTAGACTGAATAAAAAACTGCCAATTAAAGTTATCTGAATGGGGCATAGGAAAATGAAACTGAAAGTGAATTTCTATGCCCCACTCAGTTATTTAGTTGTCCGTTCATTATTCAGTCTATGTTGCATCAATTCTTTTTCTCTTTTTCTGACTGGCAGCACCCAGTAACCACCAACAACAGAGCTACTGGTGGAGGATTCTGGCCTTTGCATAGACAGGTTGCAGGATTAGAATACACCCAATTTGGTTAAATCTGCAGAATTAATCAGTTTTTGCCATTGGATAGAACACCAAGTGGAAAAAACATGCACACAGAGACACTCTAAGGACACTTTGTTCTTGAAAGGCTACTTTGAATGTGTGTCTTGATGTGTCTGTGTGGATATGTCTGTACACGTTCAATAGTGAGTGTATGTGTTGTCTTGTTCTTATTTCTGTGAGTGTGTTTGTGTGTGTGTGTGTGTGTGTGTGTGTGTGTGTGTGTGCGTGTGTGTGTATGCACATGTGTGTTAGTCAGCCTTTCCATATGGATTGTGCTATTTTTACATTGCGAGGCCACTCCTATAGGAAGAGTCTGAGGGAGTTGAGTGAGTTGTTTGAATGAGGCCACCAGACCCTCAACCTACAGAACATGTGCACTGGATTAAGCTGCTTCCTCCCCATTTCTCTCTCTCCCTCTCTCTCTCTCTCTCTCATTCTCTCTTTGCTCTTACTTATGCTACAGAACCTTTTATTTCTCTGCTGGTGCTGGCTTATGGTTCCAGTTTATCCCTCCATTTTCTTTCTTTCTTTCTTTCTTTCTTTCTTTCTTTCATTCATTTGATACTTTTGTAAATCAACAAAGAATAATTTAAAATCTCAGTTTCTTTCTTTATCTATCTATCTATCTATCTATCTATCTATCTATCTATCTATCTATCTATCTATCTATCTATCTATCTATCTATCTATCTATCTATCTATCTATCTATCTATCTATCTATCTTTCTGTTCCTTCTTCCCCTTAAGACCTCTTATAAAGGTAACCACACCAGTTCAACCTGCTGTTCTGATCCTGTTTCTCCTCTCAAGCACTAAGCTGCACCACCTCCCCCCCCCCCCACACACACACAGCTATGTCTAGCTTTGGTACAGGCCCCTACTGAAAGGCTGCAATCATGACTGGAGTTTGGAGAGAAAGGGTAAAAGGCTACAGTAATGTAAAGATTTGCTCGGTGGGTTGAGGAGAGAGAGAGAGAGAGAGAGAGAGAGAGAGAGAGAGAGAGAGAGAAAGAGAGAGACAGAGACAGAGAGAAAAAGAGAGAGACAGAGAGAGACAGAGACAGAGCCCTCAGTATCCAAGCCTGTAAAAAATCCCTGGATATCCTACATTCCTGCTGTGAAAGTTGGAGGTGGAAAGCAGGCCGACGGGGATTCCTGTGGCAGACTTTTCTGCTCTCAATCATGAGCAAGTGTGTGAGTGTGTGTGTGTGTGTGTGTGTACACGTATGGAAAATTGTGGAATCTAATGCAGATTGCTTGGGCATTCAGATGATCTCAACTAGGCAACGATAACAAGGAGCAGACTACAGGCGACACAGCAGATGGACTGCTTTTTCAGTCTCTCTCTTCTTCAATCTCTCAACCCCTCTCTCTCTCTCTCAACACTCATTTTCTCTCTACACTATACCCTTCATCTTCTCTCTCCTTCCATCTCCGACAGTCTCTCTCTCGCTCTTTCTCTCTCTCCCTCCTACTCTCTTTCTCTCAGTATATCTTTCTCAGCATTCATACACAGCTCCCATGCATTCTGTAGTGAAGTCTGTCTAGGATCAAACTCAACAGAAATCACAACACACCAGTCAAATAAATGCTTTGTTAATTCTTGGGCTAGTTATGTGCTTGTCAGAACTGTGTCAGACAACCCTCCTCACTTATGTGTTCTTGATTCTCACATCTGTTTCATTCATTCACACACACACACACACACACACACACACACACACACACACACACACACACACACACACACACACACAACTAATCAGGCAATCAGGTATGCAGCAGCACTACTCTTCCTCGTCTGGCCTTATTCCACCAGCTCCCACTAATTACACATGAGAAATGGCTGGGATAGGACACTAGAGATCCCTGGATCTGGTATGATTCTGGCACAGATCTCCAACAGTTCTGGAACAGTGTGTGCGCATGTGTGTTGCCTTCCAGGAAGTGAGCCATTAGGGTATAAAATGAGCTGTACTGGGATTAGCTAGTGGATACTGGGGAGAATGTGATAGCTGTGAGTGTGTGTGTGTGTGTGTGTGTGTGTGTGTGTGTGTGTGTGTGTGTGTGTGTCAGAATGGAACACTAAGAGAAGCAATAGATGGAGGAAATGTAATACCTCAGTCACTAGCTTGATGGACGGTGGATGACCAATGCTAGGTTTCTCCTTTGCAGACACAATGTCATCATTTCATTCATCTTTTAATACCACTACATACTGCCTGCTTTATTTCAGCCAGTGGCTGCTGAGTACATCAGCACTCAATTTAAGAAGCAGACAGACCAAATGCAGCTTTTAGAAAGACATGATTCAAAATGGAGGCTAATTTTGAGTCCAGACACTCCACTTTTAAGTTCCACACCAGCCCATGTGGGGAATTAATCAAAGCATAATTGCCCAAATCCCTGTACTCTCTAACACAAACAGCACAGATTTGTAGGTCAATTCTTAATTAGACTTACAGCATTTTCCCAAAGGTCTCAAATTGCTATTAAAATAAGCACCAGCACCATAAATACAGAATCAATTTGTCCTTTCCATTCATATTAGACTGTGAATGAGTGCCATTCCCAGATGGGTCTGTGTGTGTGTGTTAGCATGTGTGTGTGTTAGCAGGTGTGTATGTAGCGTGTGTGTTGGTAAGGGGGAAATATCACAGTTGGATGGAATGAGGGGTGAATGTGGTAGAGAGGAGGAGAAGGACCAGAGGAAAAGAGGGATGAAAAGAAAAGGAGAAGAAGAGCAGAAAAGTGGAGCGAGGGAGGGAGGGAGGAAGGAAGAAGTAGATGATCGTAAGACAAAGGAGGCAGAAAAAGAAGAGAGGAAAACAATGACATAAGATAGAGGAGGAGAGAGAGAGAGGACGGAAAAGGCTAGAGAAGGGATCATGAGAGAATTCATGAATTCAAGAAGAGAGGGAATGAATGGATGAGAGGAGAGGGGGAATAAAACAAGATTAAGTGAGACTGAGGATAGAAAGATGGAGAGGCAGGAGGCAGAGAGTGAGAAGTGGTGATGAGAGAGAGAGAGGGAGAGAGAAAAGAGAGAAGGATAAAGGGAGACTGAGGAGTGGAGGAATGGAACAAAAAGAAGGAAGAAGAGGGCCCCTGCTCTGGCGTCCCATCCAGAATTGTCCTTCAAACACACACACACACACACACACACACAGTGCATGCACATGCACACACACACACACACACAGTGCATGCACATGCACACACACACACACACACACACACACGCACACACACACACAGTGCATGCACATGCGCGCGCACATACACACACCCACAGTGCATGCACATGCACATGCACACACACACACACACACACACAGTGCATGCACACACACACACACACACACGCACACACACACAGTGCATGCACACACACACACACACACAGTGCATGCACATGCATTGCACACAGTTTCATGCCCAGCACGTGCACCAGTACAAACCAAATGTATTCAGAAAAGAGTGGTTCTTTAATACACTACAATTACAATTACAATAACACACACACACATTGTTCAGAATATTTCCCAAGATAAAAATATATGAAAACATAATATTAAAGCAAAGCTCTCTCTCTCTCTTTTTCTCTCTCTCTCTCTTCCTTTCTCTCTCTCTCTCCCTCTCTCTTTCTCTCTGTCTTATTCTCCCTCTCTCTCTCTTTCTTTCTCTCTCTCTCTCTCTTAAACACACATACTTATAGCCACATACACAAAGACTGAATGACACACCTTCATTCATACTCAAATAAATAAACAAAGAACTAATTACATTTTCAGTTTGTTGGTTTCTACTTTTATATTATGTGTGTGTATGTGTGTGTGCGTGCGTGGGAGAGAGAGAGAGAGAGAGAGAGAGAGAGAGAGAGAGAGAGAGAAAATAAGAGAGATGGCCTGAAGAGAGTTGTGTGCAGATGGGCTGAGGTGTGAATGTGTGTAAATAAACATGCAAGTGGACGGTTCTATACTGTCAAAAAGAGGGTGTCACTGTCTAAATAATGACAGAATCTCACACAGCCTATCCTAACCACTTCTCATTCTCTGCCCTTTACCTGTCCCCATCTGACAAACACACACACACACACATGCACACACACACACACACACAGACATTTCAGGATTATAACTAGACCCCTGAGGGCAGACTGTTGTCAATTAGTGATGACACTTGTCACCTGGTCATCTCCACCAGCAACCTTGTTACCTAGCAACAGGCCCCAGGACTGGATTGGATGTTCTGTGGGCAATGGCTTCCTCAAGGTCCTTATAGGCATGTGAGACTGGGCCCAGGTGATCCAGGTGATAGAAGCTTCTAAGACACTCCTGTGTTCACCCTCTTTCTCTGTATCACAGAGACTTGAGGTTGCAACCAACAAGAACAGAATGATGATGAAATGGTGAAAAGGAGGTATGGTGTGAGTGTGTGTCTGTATGTGAAGAAGAGAGAGACAGAGAGAAAGAGAGAGAGAGAGCTAGAGAGAGAGAGAGAATGACAAAGAGAGTGCCAAATAGCCCTTGAATGGTCTCTGACCTTAACATCCACATTAAATTTAGATGAAATCAAGTGAGGCAGAAAAGCTCTTCAACTTCACCTTCAAGCACAAAGCCAAAGAATGTTGAACCCGCCCAGAGTTCACTTCCCTCTTTCCCTCTCTGTCACTTCACCTTTCCACGTCTCTCTCTCTCTCCTTCCCTGATAAACATTGGGAGGTCAACGAAGCATCATGATACCGAAATCAGAAGGAAATCTTCAAATTGGTGGTTCCGCTGTGCAAAGGCAGCTGTTTGCTATAAAGGGCATTTTGTCCAAACACTGTAATCATACTGGGATTGCGCGGCCTTGGTGGGATGTATGAATTGCAGAGAGGAGAGGAATGGGGAGGACAGCAGTAAAGAACCGAGATGCAAACATAAGCCTGTCAGACTGTGCAGGGTGTGCTTCTGCATGTGAATATAACATACTAAATGTGGTTTCATTCCCCTATTTACAGCAGAACTAATTATGTCCACTGGCCACTATTCAGTTAGTATCAAGGGCAAGTTCTTAAATTTAGCTTGACAGACTATTCCATACTTCCAATCTTTGTTTATTTATTCTTTTTTTATGCTGATGTTTTTTCTTATCCAAAGTGACTTACATCGATGATTTTGGTGGGTCTATGTAAGTGCTTTATGAGACTACAACAAAAAGAAATGGTTCTACCCAGACACTGGCCCCATTTTCAGTCAGCAGCTGAACCTTTTAAGCACACCCAATCAGTTTATATTGGTCGAAGGTAAATCAACCTTGCAAGAAGCGCTCTGTTTGTTCAGTTTTTGTTTTTGTTTAACAAATACATAGGCGCCACTCATTGGGTCTTGAGGCCCTCTCTGAGTCTGTCTCACCAAACTCTACAGACTTCTCATTAGTTAAAGTCTTTTCAAGCTTCTCTTTAGCAAGAAAGAGGCACATTTCTGATCAAGCTTTTGACTTGTTACTGCAACACCCTGTATGAAATTTGTATGTATTTTGAGTCAGCACTCAGCTCCGCTAGCCGTGGGCCAAGCAGATGACAGTTGTGTGTTTATCTAAGAAACCTCACTTCCACCTGCATGCCAACTCTGAAGCCAGGGTGTTTGACAGGGACCACCTGAACAGAGTGGAACAGACCGCCATGCATGCATGTGTGTGTGTGTGTGTGTGTGTGTGTGTGTGTGTGTGTGTGTGTGTGTGAGAGAGAGAGAGAGAGAGAGACTGAGAGAGGAAGAGAGAGTGAGAGAGAGAGAGAGAAAGGGAGGAAGAGGAAAACCGAGTATAACCCCAAGGTGTTCACATGCTCTTGTGTGTTCCCAACCAAAGTAAAGGTAACCGATGCTAATGATGATAATGACGGCGATCAGGTCGTTGTGACTCAGCTGTGTAAACAAACGCCAACGCAGACACAGGCTGAGGACCTTGGTAGGTCTGCTCACTATTGCCTCAACAGGACTCTGGGTTCACATGAGCACGAGCACCAATCTGATTGCACAGGACTTGATAGCATCGGGAACAATCTAATCTGTATTAGCTAACATGCCAGTATGTTAGCTGTTATGCAGGCATATTTGTTTAATGAGGGTTAATGTAAAATAGTAAACAGTCAAATGCAGTTGCGTGCCGACTGCAGGTTTTTGGTTTTGTTTTGGCTAGCTAGTCCGAGCTTGTGGTCAGAGTCTGCTATATTTGTCTTAAATGGATACAGTGTTGCCAGGGTGACCACCTTCAAACAGATATAATGTGGGACAAAGTAACAAGTTCAAGTGGGACAATATAGGACAGATGTAGTAACTTTAAGCATAAAAAAAAATATATATATAATAATTGTTCCTTTTGTCTTTATGTTATCAAATTAGTGAATTGTCAAGAGGACCTGACACTATGCAACTACAAGTATGCTCTCTGAAATTATTTTGGATCAAATTCAGTTTACAATACAATACACAAAAAGTATCAGCCTATTTAAGTTTTACAGTTTCAGTGCAAATTGTTATTTGGCTTAGCCTATACTAAGTAAAATAAAATCACAGACTACAATTGTTTGACGGCCCAGGTGTTTGAATATTATTTTCAAAAGAAATGCTGCTGATATAGGCTATTGATCAATGAGGCCTGTCACTTTAAGATGTTTCATCAAGTTCCACCAAAATAATTTGCTGTCAAATAAACGACAAACAAGACGGAGCGGTCTGTTAAGTAGAGATGATTGAGATTGTCTGCACGCTCTCAGATTTGAGATGCTGACAAGATTGCTGAAGGCATTTGTGCACAGCGAGCCAGGATTTGGCTAGTTAGCTTCAGCTGATTAATAATGCACTTCCTTGTTGCCAGAAATTGTATAGTTTCGCATAATTTCCATCACCATTTTGCCCTGTGCTGATTGGTGGGCTCCCCCCTTTGAGCTCCTACATGAGTTTAGTGTTGTGTACAAGCTCCCTTGCGTGTGCACGTTTCCATGGATCCATCCATGGACTTATCCATGTTTTTATTTTCAATTCAGTAGGGTCTAATGAAAAAGCAGGACAGAATGTTCAGTTTGTGTGATGTGGGAAAAAGGGTAAAATTGCTGTACAGTACAACATAAAGTGGGCCAGGTGGTCACCCTAAATGCTGTTTGTATCATGTATGGATCACTGTCAGCCTAGGCAAAGGTCCACATCATGGAGGGTCTGACATGGCTCTGGTCATGACCTTGAATGTCCTTTGACCGTGACCACACCCTTGTTTCTATAATGGGCTCTCACCTTTGACCCTGGTGGACTGGGAGCAGGTGTGTGTGTGTGTGTGTGTGTGTTTTGTTGGTTGGAAGAAGAAACCTTCCTGTCTGTGGCCACATCAGAGAGACAGAGGGCCCCACCTGACACATAGACCTGCCTTGTCTATGACTTGCCTAATGGGTGGCTGCAACAACATTTTTAAAATCTTTGTAATGAAACACTAACAACACAGCTCTTATGGCAGTAATGTGTGTGTGTGTGTGTGTGTGTGTGTGTGTGTGTGTGTGTGTATGTGTGTGTGTCTAAGGGTGTCTGTATTTAGGGTTTAAAGAGTCTGTGGTGGGCAAATTACTGTAAAAATCAAACCACAGACAATGGCTTAACAGTCAATATTTACATTTACATTTATGCATTTAGCAGACGCTTTTATCCAACGCGACTTACAAAAGAGGATAACATTCAAGCTGCAATACAATGAAATAAACTAACAAAGAGTGCATATTGCTAAGTAGAAAGTGCAATAGTGTAATAAAAAGTGCAGTATAAAAGAGAAATTAGATGTTAAGTGCATTCTCAAAATTTAGGCCAGGAGATATTCTTGGAAGAGCTTCAAGAGTTTTTTGAAGGTGGAGAAGGTATCAGTTGATCTGGTAGCACTTGGAAGGTCATTCCACCAGCGTGGAACCAAACATGAGAAGAGTCTAGATTGACCTGCGCAAGGTGTTGGCCGTGCTAGATAACGTTCTTTAGAGGAGTGGGTGACATAGGGCTTCAGGAGAGTATTCAGGTAGATGGCAGCAGAGCCATCAATCACTCTGTAGGCCACCATTAGTACCTTGAATTTGATGCAAGCAGCCAAGGGTAGCCAGTGGAGTTCAATGAACAGAGGTGTGACATACCCTTTTTGGCTGGTTAAAAAACAGACGTGCAGCTGCATTCTGGATCATCTGTAGCGGTCAGCACAGGCTGGAAGGCCTGATAGGAGAGCATTGCAGTAGTCAAGACAAGAGAGTCTGTACCAGAGTCTGTACCAGGAGCTGGGTTGCATGTTGGGTTAGGTACGGCCTGATCTTCCTTATGTTGAATAGGGAAAAATGGCATGAGGTTAGCTGGACATCGATCATGACACCTAGGTTTCTTGCCACCTTGATGGGAGAAACAGACAGGGAGTCAATCTTGATGCTGATGTTGTGTTGTATGGCTTGTTTGACTGGGAGGACCAGCAGTTCAGTTTTGGAGAGATTTAGTTGGAGGTGATGTCCTTTCATCCATGCAGATATATCAGAAAGACAGTCCGAGATCTGTTGACACAGTGGAGTCGTCATGCGGAAAAGACAGATAGAGCTGGATATCATTAGCATAGCAGTGATAGATAGAAGCCATGGGAGTGGATGATCGAGCCCAGTAAGGTGATGTACAAGGCAAAGAGAAGAGGCCCCAGCACAGATCCTTAGGGTATTCCTGTGCTGAGTTGGTGAAGTGCCGATGTCTGTCCTAGCCGTGATACATTGAAGGACCGTCCAGTAAGATAGGATTTGAACCAGGAGTGCACTGTGCCATCAATACCCATGTTGGTCAGCTTGTCCAGTAGGATGCGATGGTTGACCGTGTCAAATGCTGCTGATAGGTCCAGCAGGATGAGTACGGAGGATTGACCTGCCACTCTGACCTCTTTTAATGCTTCACAGACAGAAGCGCCGTCTCAGTTCTGAAACCGGATTGGTTGGAGTCGAGGAGGTTGTTCTGAGTGAGAAATCCTGTGACCTGTTTAAAGACAGCTTGTTCAATGGTTTTGGAAAGGAAGGGAAGAAGAGAGACAGGTCGGTAGTTCTCCACTTGAGTGGGAGCAAGGGATGGTTTTTTGAGCAGAGTTACCTGGGCTTGTTTGAAGGTGGTGGGAAATGTACCCCTAGTTAATGAAGCATTGACCACATGGTTAGAGAACTGACTACTAATTGCTGCAACTTTGTTAGTAAAAAATGCAGCAAAAGTGTCAGCTGTGAGGTTAGTTGCAGGAGGTGGAGGAGGTGGGTTTAGTAAAGATTTGAAGGTGGAGAAGAGTTTCTTGGTGTCTGTGGCATTGTGAATCTTGTCATGATAGAAAGCCTTTTTCGCAGCAGTGACAATGGATGAGAAGGATGATAGTTCTTGGAATTGTGTTAGATCGGCCGAATTCTTAGTTTTGTGCCATTTCCTCTCAGCAGCGCTGAGGTTGGTGTGCATTGAACGAAGTGAGTCATTAAGCCACGCATAAGACTGAGTGGATCGTGCGGGTCTGGTAGACAGAGGGCACACAAAGTAGTGGTGCACTTCCTGGTGAAAATGAGATCAAGTTCCTTACCGGCTTTGTGAGTTGGAGGACTACAAACCCGCTGTAGCCCAAAGGAGTCCATCAGAGATCAGGAAGTCTGCAGAGCCTGGATTGTCTGAGTGGATGTTCATAAATAAATAAATAAATAAATAAATACGATAAATTATTGCTTTGCTCAAACATGTGTAAGTCATTTGTGATAAACAGTGTCAAAGAAGTGGCATCCTGCTGGAGTTTCTACTGCTGTCTCCTTGTCAGAGGGTTTCTAGTTTCTGCCCTGAAACTAGACCTTTGGGAAAAAACAGACTCTCTCATTCTGCAGAGAAAGATGGTCACTGGTGTAACAAACACACACACACGCACACGCGCACACACACACACTCACACACACACAAAGATTTAGGGCAAGAGAGAGTAAAACACACACACAAAGAGAGAGAGGGCCAGAGAGAGTAACATACACACACACGGCACACATGTTCACTGCCCCCATTACTATGACACTGCCCGTAAACTACATGGGCTGACTTGACTTGTAAGGTCAACACATTTTAATGGCTGTCACCCCAGTTATTGACAAGCAGTGGTGAGATATAGCATTTGTTTGGAGGAAAATGACACTCAATTTATGGGAAGTTAACTGATTTGTGTGTGTGTGTGTGTGTGTGTGTGTACATGCTCTGAGGCCTGACTAAAAGAACATGAGTTCAGGAAGGAAGGATGATACCCTAGTGGGTTCAGCAGGGCAGGTGTGTGCAAAACAAACTTACAGATGCAACACAGACAGCCTTACTGCTACAGCAGCAATACGCTCAGATGCACCAAACCAGAATTACGGTGAACAATAAGGCATTGAAACCCAAAAGGCTTCTAAACATATGGTTGCGTCTATAAAGGGAGAATTTCCACTGTCTAATCCCACCATTATAAATGGTTCAATCTACTACAATAACAAAGTCAATGAGAGTCTCTGAGTGCATTGAGTTGAGGGATGAATATACTGTTGGACCAGCCCCACTCTTAAGAAGCTCCCAAAAAAGTTTGAGGCCTTATTAAGCACAAACAGAGAACAGGGAGCAGTCCCATGGACCAATCACATTCTCATTTTACTAAAGGTAAGGGGGAGATGGGAAAAGAGTGAAAGAGGCAGACTGATAGAGAGGTAATGATGATGGATAGAAAGAGAGTTAGAGTAAGGAGGAGGAGGGGGACTCCTCTAAATGCTGAAACCCTGAATCTCATTAATGTATTTTTTAAAGGAAGCAGCAGCCCTCATACATAGCAGCCCATATGGTTGGTAGGCAAGGTTAAAGGTCAGACATATCCCGGAGATGGAGTGGGGGCCACAGGGATCCCCCCCTTCTAAAAAAGAGGCACTTGGACACCCCTCTGCCCACGACATCAAAAATAAAAGCACTGAGGCCTGGAAAGACAAGAGAAGATACGACAACAGAGGAATGAAAAGAGAGGAAGCACAATAGAGAAAAAGAGTCTGGAATTATAGAGGAGGTGTGATGACAGATAATAGTCATATAGAGCAGTTTAGTACACAGTACATAATGGTGTAAGTAGCATAATTAGATAACTGTTAGAATACTATTGCTGTGTTTATTCTGAGTTTACCCGTGTATTGTTATCAAAGATTGTTTGTTTATTAATATCTCTGCTGTTATTTCACTTAACAATAGTCAGGTTAACAGAAACCTCAAATGATAGGCTTTAAAAAGTGTGTTTAAAAAGCTGTTATGGAGCATATTTTGTACTACGGCGATTTGTACTTGATTCCCTCGTAAGAAAAAGAAAGAATTTTCAGAATGCTCATTCATTTACATTCAAGTGACACTTAGAAATTGCATTAGAAAATGCATTTACTAATTCATGGCTATAAACAAGATAGAACGCATTGTAAGTAAGTAAACAACAACCTCACAGCATGACAACAAACAACAACACTGAAACTGCACCAGATGTTTTAACACCTTGGCACACACATACACACACACACACACACACACACACACACACACACACACACACACACAAGCAAATATTAATGGCTTTAGGGGCGTAAATGAATTTGTGTAAATCCTGATTTGTGTCTCAGCTTTGGTGCAGCTGTCGTGAAAACAAACGATGAGGGTACCATGGCGTTCAGTCTGTCATTAGTCATCATTTGAAATCAATATCAGCTGCCCCCCCCAATTGGCTCCCCGCCATGATGCTCTTACCTCATACTGCAGCTTCTAGAGAAGTCTGTTCTGGTACTTTTAAAAACTATATTATGATGTGCACTATTCTACCATGGACTAACTAGTGTTCATCATATATGCACTCCTCTCCAGTGGACCAATCACAGATGCCCAACCAAGCAGCAGATCCAATGAAAACAGCCCATTTTCAGTTGTTTCAGTTGCGATTTTCTCACACTCCTTGCTGCTGTAAAGGCAACACTATTATTCCATGACACTCAGTCACAGCTTTTGTGTTCTCTTTGCTCCAATCACAAGGCACTTTATAGCTCCCATCACAGAACCTCCACAACCGTCCACCAAAATAGTCTGAAATGTGTGTTCGTGTGTGTGTATATGTGTGTGCTGTCTACGTTCTCATGGGCTCAGACACACAGGCCTTGTCTGTGGGTTCACCCTGCCCAGCATGGTGGCCATCACACACTCAGTGGGGTGGGACCAGATGGGAAACACGGGAGCCCTTTGAGACTGGGATGTGCCTGCAGCGTGTGTGTGTGTGTGTGTGTGTGTGTGTGTGTGTATGTATGTGCGTACATGTGTATGTGTGTGAGAGAGCCTAATTGCACTGTAAGTGAGTGTGTGTGAGAGAGAAAGAGAGAGAGAGACATTGTGTCACTGTGTCTGTGAAACTGAGTATCACGGTGTGTCCACATTCATACATCTACATCGGACGCTCTACCGGTTCTCCTCCTCCATGCCCCACCGGTCGCACCTCGGATCCCCCCACCCCCACCCCACTCCCTCCAGCTCCCTCCATTGCCCACGGCCCAGCAGGAGTCTCCTCCGCCTGGACTCCCATCTGCTGTCCTTTAGCCCCCCCTCTCCAGGGCCCTCTCCAGCTCAGCCGCTGGAGATGCTGCTGCTGTTAGCGCTAGCTGGTCCAACACGGCAAGCCAGTGAGCGAAGCTCAGAGATTAAAACAGGCATGGGAGACGAAGCTGTGTAGGATTATTGATTCATTGAACGACAGACACAGAACAGACACAGACAGACAGATAGACAGACAGAGGGAGGAAGGGATAGAAGGAGGGATAATACAGAGAGGGAGAAAGAGAGAGAGAGAGATTCTTTTGATTCTGATGAGAGGGGCTTGGTAGTGTAATGGGATAGGTCTGTTCAGGAATGAAATCTGCTAGGGCTGACAGAGTGGAACAGAGAGAATATGGAGTGTTTGTGCGTTTCTGTGTGTATGTGTGTGTGTATGCATGTGTGTGCGTGTGTGTGTATGTAGGGGGTAACATGAACATCTTTGAAACTGAGAGAAAGAAAAGAGAAAGAAGCAGACAGGGAGCCTGAAGAAAGACTTGTGTGGGAGTCAGTGTAAGAGTGAGTGTTTGACTGAACTCAAAGTGAGAGAGACAAAGAGAGAGAGAGGAGATAGAGAGAAAGAGAGGGAGGGAAGGAGAGGACGTGATGGGCATAGAGAGGGTGTCAGTAACTGGGCATGTGCAGTAGGAGCAGGTGGCAGTGGTGGGGTGAGTGTGATGTAAGAGCAGGCACAATGCCAGGGCAGACCTGATACTCAGAGATGGCTAATGCTCAGCAGAGAGCAGACCAGTATCGACTGATACTGATATATTACACTAATGTGTGCCAAAGTCAGGAAACACACACACACACACACACACACACAGCCACATCCACATACTCACACTCACAGTTTACAAGTTTGTGTACAGAGTCTGTGCCTGGTTTGCCTTTTTCTGGCCACATGCGAGCTGTGAGACATGTGCACGCACATACGCACGCCCACACACACGCACATACACACACACACACACGCACATACACACACTACTACCACTTCATATGGGGAAAAAGTTGAACAGTCTTAAAAGAGACTTAAAAGAGTGTTAGGTTACTCCAGCCCAGCTCCATCCATATGAACCTTGCTGTGCACTTACTTTCAAGAGGAAAATTAAGAAATAAAAATGAAACCCAGGAAAACCTCCCTCTCTCTTCCTCCCTCTCTTTCTCCCTCCCTCTCTCTCTCTCCCTCTTTCTCACCCTCTCTCTCTTTCCCCCCCATCCTTCTCTCTCCCTCTCCCTCCCTACCTCTCTCTCTCTCAGCCAGCTGACCCTGAACTTCAAACATCTCCCCAACAGGAAACAGGAGCGGCGAGGCCTGAAATGACACAATAAAAGCACAGGAAAAAATACGGCTGCCCGTATTCCACACCGCAGATATAAAAACGAGCCCGAGCAGCAGGGGAGCTCACGACATTAACAGCCAGCCGGCGCAGCCCTCATGGGCACTGGACGTGTGGCAACTGCTGAAAGCTTCCAGATTGCGCCTGTTAGTGTAAAGTGTGTGTGTGTGTGTGTGTGTGCGTGTGTGCTGGGTAAGGGGGGGAGGGGTAAAAGAATGGGGTGAGGGAAGTTGGCATATGGGCGGACCTGGCTTGTCATTGATATCATGGCTGACATAAAACATGACTGCCATATTGTTTCAGTATAGAGCATTGCACACTCAAAACGTCCAAGGAACCTTATGAAGTGGGCTTTTTAATTTGGAGTGGCCATGTGCTGGAGATGGGACAGGGGCATGGCTGGGGCTCATGGTTTTATTTGACTTCTTGAAAGGGATTGTGTTTGTTTGTTTGATTGTGTGCATGTTTGGGGCGGGGGGGGGGGATGAGGCCCAGTGGAAAACGAGAGGGACACAGGTCTGAATCTCTTGGGAACTCTCCTCACATCTCTCTCTTTCTCTTTTTATCGATTTCTCTATTTTATCTAATTCCTCTGTATTCCCTCTATTTTTGCTCTGGCCTGGTGGAGTGTGACCAGGACTTGACTTAAACAACTAAATTACTAAATTAAATCCTTTAATTACACTGAGCTGTGTAGTATGGAGCTAACACCCACGCTCCACAGCCCACTGCCCTGGGCCCTGCAGTGCATCCACCCACACACACAAGCACACACACACACACACACACATAATCAGACAAACCAATTGAATATGTATGTCCTATACAATAAAACAGCCACTTTCTACAGTTTCTCTGATTGTGGAAGGCTAAACTGAAGCGCATTCAAAATATTCTGCTGATTGCTGCTTTTTTTTCTCCTCGCCTTGCTCCTAACCCAGCTTTGTGACATGCATAGAAATCTCCAGCAAAACAAAACCTTAAGAGCGTGTATCCCTTTAAGGAAGCATGGTAGGGGCACCGATTCTCATGTAGCTCAGTCAGCACACATGGTAAATCGGGCACACTCTGCATCATGCATGCTCACAGTGCCATCTCTGCAGAAACATTGAACACCTGCCCACAAGAAGACCATTAAAGCCAGAACATAGCATTACCCCACACACTGGAGCTGGCCGGAGCTGCATTTCTATAGCAGTAACATTGTGTTCTTTAAAATGGTGGTATACAGCTGAGTACTTCTGATACAGCTGAATAAACTGAGTTCTTTTGCATCAGCAATGAGTCTTCAGTGAGAACGCAGTGTGCCACTGAGAATCAAAAACATTGGCAAAGCATGCTATCAGTGGGAGCTTTCACTTACCTTGCACATACATTCAGCCACCTTGTAAACTGTTTTTTCCAAAGCCACCTACAGCACTATCAAGATTGCATAGATTTATTTGTGGAAGCAACATTCCCAGAAATTGAGCTCAGGGGTAGGTGGGTTGCTATAGCAATGCTTTTGTTTGCTTTGTGACACTGGGAGTGAGGGTACTGAGTCACTGCTTTAATCTCTTGACTTCCCTTAAATACACACACACATTGATGCGCACACACACACACCAATATACAGACACATACACACACACACACACACACACACACACATTGGTGCACGAACACATGCACACACACACAGACATTGGTGCACACACACACACACACCAACATACAGACTCACACACCCGCACACACATAAACATAGGCGTACACACACCAACACACACACTCACACACCAACAGACACTTGACAGACTAATGTACTGCTTTGACACACACAGGGGGCCTAGAGAGGGGATAGAAGATTGTTGCTGCATCATATCTGTCTGCAGGGCCTCCAAAGACACTCTTCACTAGTTGGCTAAGGCAACATATTTGTATGGCTGGCACAAAGAGTTAACTGTGGCTCTTTGTGTAGGGAATGCAGATGGGTGCCTGCAGAAGACATTCAGCCCTCGAGTATTAGACAGCGGGCAGACTGAAATTTGTAACTTCCTCACTCTAAGACATGACCATTTCTGGATATGAACGCATAAAGGCTTCAAAACACTCATCATCTCCTTTCCCTAATGCTTTTCTCTACACAGAAGAGCTATGTGCGGCTTTACCTGATACAGACATGGAGAGAGAGAGAAAAAGAGAGAGACAACAAGCCCTCCAGGGATACCTCCTGCACCTGGAGGCTGATCTGACACAGGGCGAACACACAGAAAAAAGACAGGATTCTCAGTGGCAATAATCACAAACACACACACACACACATACACATGAGCTATGGAGCCTATAAAAGTGTCCAAGGGCAGGGTTTAGTGCTTGGGGAAATTTGTGTGGCCATTTGAAAAGCAAAAGGGTGGGTGTGGAAGGGTGGTTGTGGAAGGGTGGGTGGGAAACAGCTGGGTAGAGCGGAGACTTGCTCATGTCCCCCTGGAGATTGACAGATGAGATAGAACACCTTTATAGACCTGGATGAATGAGGCCTGTCGTCTCATTCGCACAGAAGCCGTCAATCACTCAGATTGGCTGTTAAGAGGGGCGGTGCATCAGAGCTTGCGCTGGATGAGAATTTAGATCCTTTTAGCTCTTCACTCCTGTGTGGATCTGATTAAAGAAACAGCCGTTATTAGGGAGACTTTGGCAGAATCCATTGTCCCCTCCAAACCTTAGGCATCAACCCTCAAAGACTTGAAGGAGAAATCTGTTGTGAATCAATCCATAACCCTGTCGTTTGAGAATAAGAAATAAGAATGAGAAAATGTGATACAGCATACACCAAATAGTGAATTGTGAGCTAACACTAACACTCACTTTCAGATTCATTTCACTATGCCCCATTCAGATGTTAGCTATCCGTTTGCTATTTGGTCTATGTTGTATTTTCTAGTTCTTTTTTTCTACAGACAGCACTCAGAGACCTCGAACAACATCAGATTTCTCCTTTAACTGGCACTGGTTCACGACTGACTGATTCATGCCAGTTAAGTCTTTGAAAGTTTTGGGCTTATGGTGAGGGGAAACATAGGGATTCAGCCATCGTTATGGGAAGATGGCAGCCGCTAACCAATTGAGACCGCTAACACAAAACAAAAACAGAGCAAGACAATCAACAAATAATGACATGTTTTGTCAACAAGGTTTTGTTATTCCTAATGTAAGTAGATCTCTAGATGAAAAACAGGCAGTAGTCTACATTTGCCATGTACATCACTGCCACTGCGGTCCAGTACTGTTTGTTCCTCAGATGGCAGAGCCTGGCATCGGCGTCAGCACCAGCACCAGCACCAGGCCACAGAGTCCAATCCAAGGGAACACATGTACAGATGAAGCTCCTACCATCGCTCTCTGGTGACTCATGGTGGTTGAGCGAGTCTACCAACACAAATGACTCTGCCTGCCTCGTGTGGATTTATCTCGGAGGAGGTTGACAAATTAGACAAAGGATTGATTCAGTGTAAAAAGGCCAACCTAGTGCTTTGCTCCCATTTCCCTCTGACATACACACTTTGACATGTTTAGTGTTCAGATCAGAGACATAAAAGAGCCATTTTGCCTTCGTTTAGCCCTGTAGCCGTAACGCTAACATAGGTATCAAGTTGCAGGCAACAGCAACAGCAGCAGTGCGTAGCCTGCAGGCTGAGTGGATGAGTCCCACAGGCAGAATAGAAGGGGGAGACCCAGCTCCATGCAGACGGCACACATCTGCTCCTGATGTGTCAGCAGCACTAGTACCCACCATTACGTGTTGTGTATCACTTTGTGCAGAAAGTGTGTGTTTGTGTGTCTGCATGTCCCTGTGTGTGTGTGTGTGTGTGTTTATGTGTGTGAATGAGTATGTCTGTCTGTGTGTGTGTGTTTACGTGTGTAAGTGTGTGTGTGTGTGTGGCTGCTCAGTTGTGGCCATTTGTGGAGTGAAAAACGGAGAAGATGACAGCGTCTGGATAGAGCTGTGAACCTGGAAGTTTTAGAGATGTTTGATTGACTACACCAGCAGGCCCTTCGGAACAGCAGGCGAACAAAGGGAGAAAAAAAATAGGGTTGGGTTTTGAAAGCAGTCTGTTCTTGTCGTCTGGCCGGACCACCATGAGACGCTGGGCTCGAGACAGGCTGACTGGCACCATGTGGGCATAGGGGAGGGCAATGATCTGAGGGGAGAAAGTGAAGGAGAGGCTGAAATGGAGAGAGAGAAAGATAGAGAGAAAGTGAGTGAGGGAAAGTGGGAGAGGGACAGAGAGAGAAAGAAAGAGAGATAGAATGGGAAAGAGGGAGCAGGGTATGTAAGATGGTGGTGTGAGTGTGTGTGTGTGTGTGTGTGTGTGGCTCTCTTCCAAGCAATCCTCCAGCAGCAGGGAACTGGACCTCCACAGATGTGGGATGAGGCTCACGAGGCAGCAGCTTGTACTAAACACCATGTTGATGGACAAGAGCATGTGTGTGTGTGTGTCGGGGGGGGTGGGGGGGTGGGGGTGATTCTCTGTAGGTGAGTGCGGGCATTCTAGGAGTGACTGTGTGTGTATATCTATACGTGGGTGTTTATATTTACATCTAGAGAGTGCTTGTGTGAGTGTGTCAGTATTACTTGCATCATGTACATGTGTGTGTGTTTTGAAGTTTGTTTGTGTGTGTGAGTGTCTGTGTGTGAGTGCATGTGGTAAGCAGAGGGCTAATGGAGCTGTTTTCCACCCTCTCATTACTGCTGACTGCTGGTGGGGGGCTGCAGTGCTGCTAGCTTACTGTCTCGGGTCAGTGAATGCATTTCCCAGGCACCAGTACCATTAGCCCACTGGACAACAGTGACTAGCGCTGGTTGCCACTGGCATTGGGAACTTCCTGTCCCCTCACACCCCCCCAGCCACCTCTGGTACCTCTGGTAACAACAGTGTTGAACAGAACAGCACATTAATATCAGTCCAGAATTATCTGTAACACCAGTCCCCTGAAGTCCACGTACATCTGGAAGGCCACGCACATCTGGAAGTCCACACACCCGATCGCAGACAGGCAGCTGGATACAACTGAGAGACAAGGAGCCTGTGGGGTTAAGGGAGGAAGTGGATGCCACAGGTGCCTGGAGATGTGCCCAGTGGCTGGGAGCCTGGCGTGTGCCAGCGACCCAGCCTCGCACACCACAGCTGGGCACTAGTGGAGGAGCAGTTGGCCTCCTCTCTCTGGAGAGTGAGGGAGAGAAAGAGGCTAAAGGACCACTAATGACAGAGCCGCTCCCTTCTCTCTGTCTGTGCAGGAGAACAGATGGTCTCTGCATTTAAGGGGATAAAAAGATGAAAGAGAGAGAGAGGGAGGAAGAAAAGTGGTAGAACAGGAGAAAGAGAGAGAGGGAGACCCAAAGCATAGACAAAAGACAGAACAAGCTCAAAGAGGGGAGAAAGAAGGAGACTCAAAGGAAAGATGGAAAGAAAGGAAAGAAGAAAGACAAAAGAGATGGAGAACTCAAGGAGAAGTGGAAGAGTCGGAGACGTAGACGAAACACAGCTAGAACTCAAGGACGTGAAAGAGTAAGAGACACAGACAAATTAGCATGAGAAGCCAAACACAGACAAAAAGCAGTGCAAACTTGAAACACTGTCAGAAGGAAAAACAGGCAGCCCAGACGTAGACAAAAGAGAAGAACTGACCCTCTGGGATTCCATTAATTCTATAAGCTCAGACGCAGGCATAACATACTGCTATAGACTCTTCCTGTAGTCTGTCAACACTCCATTCATAAGAGACTTCTGAAACATCAGGGATCTTCAAGAGAAGATTAAAAAAAAAAAACTGCAGCCTCTTCTATCTCTCTAAATCACAAAGGAAGTGTTTTTTAAGGGCACTGATGAGAGGCATAGTTTGCAAGGAGCAGAAAGCAAACAGAGCTAATGTCATATGGCTAAATGACGCATAAGAACTGGCAAACTGTTCCTGGATCAGAACAGCGAGCACCAAGTCTGACGCAGCAAACGAGCAGAGAAAACAAACGCAGGTCGTAGATGGATGGATGCTGCTGGTCGAGAGCGGAGTGGAGCGTAAATAATACAATAAACAAAAACGCAAACAAACAAGTCCAGTAAACAAAAAAGGAATGAAATCAGTGTGGTTTTTGTGTGCGTGATAATGAAAGCCAACTATGTCCAACTGTTGCTCATCTGCCACACACACACACATCAATACAACACACACATGCACACCCACACACAAGCACACTTTCACGCACTGTTGCGCACTTGGCAATGGGAAATGAGTGTTATGTCTCCATATATGAGAGAAGGACGGAAGGATCCAGAAGTGGGGGAAAGGGTCATTGGGCCGGTTGCCTTACCTGAGGTGCCCTACCTCAACAGCGGGCGTCCTCAGATTGCCACCCCAGGCCTGGCAGTGCCATGCGGGCCATAACGGCTGTGTGTCAAATGCCCTCGTTGCGTGTTAATCACCCGATGGGTGTCCTTCTATTTTTTTCCCCCCCTTCTCATTCTCTGTTGTGCTTGCATGGCTGGAAACTATTTAGTTTGTCTGTCAAACACAGGAGTGCTTGTTGCTATTGTTGTGTGTGTGTGTACGTGTATGGATGAAGGAGAGAAGAAGAGAGCCTGTTGCTGTTTGTGTGTGTATTTGTGTATATGTGTGTTCTGACAGTGACTGGCTGCTGGACCTGACTTCTCACATTGTGTCGTTGTGCTCTGCTCAGCTCAGCCTGTTTGACCTCCACTGACCCTGCAGTGCCAAGTTACATTCCTAAGGTCAACATGTGTATGTGTGTGTGTGTGTGTGTGTGTGTGTGTGTGTGTGTGTGAGCGTGAGTGAGAGAGAGCGAGTGAGCAGGAAAGAAACGGCGAGACAAAGAAATTGAGAGACCAACGGAAAGACAGATTGAGCATACCGGTATTATGATTTGGTCTAGCTGATTGTGGATAAGAGTGTGATATGGGTCAAATGAAATCTGAGTGATTATGGACTTTGAAAGGATGGAGAGGGAGAGGAAATATTTTTCGGATGGTCTGCCTCATGACGCAAAAGACACAAATATGGAGACAGACCTTTCTCGGTTCAATTACCTACAAACATGCTGCATACAAACTTAATGTGAGCTGAACACTTCTGTGCAGGCCTCCGGAACACAGCAAAATAACTCAGCCGCTTAAACATGCAGAATGCATGATCCAAAAATAAACTCTGTTCACACACACACACACACACACACACACACACACACACACACACATACACAATGGCTCAAAAAACAGTGAGTCAGCTTTCTCTCTCTCACACACACACACACGCAAATTCAGAAACAGGACCCACTTAATTACCAGCACACAGAACATTCAGATCAACTGTGCGAAAACACAAATGGTGAGGGAATGCCATCAAAAAAGCTCAGCCATGAAGTGAGCTTAGACTTTTGCTCTGTGTTGCCAATAGGTAAATACATTAGCCATGTTTTTCAGAGGCCTGTTTTCAAAAAAAGCCTTATAATCCTGACGTCTTTGATCCTGACTCGGCACATGTGATATATATGAATTGGCTAAACCTTTATGAATAACAGATCAAAAGTCAGGCTTCGCTCAGAGGTTTGTTTTTCCTATGGAGCTGTTCCAAACCCCCAGCATAAAAAAAACAGGAGCACTTGAGTTCAGCCTGCACCCAAGTCCTCCACATGAGCTGGGACCATGTAGTGATTCCGAACAAGGCAAAAGCCTACCTCATTGGCCTGGGTAAACCATGACACACCGCAAGCGAATCTGGCTGCAAAAGCCCCTGGAGCCCAATGTTTGAATCACCAAACACACAGGAACCAGTCACAACCACTTATCTGGCTTTGGGAAAACGATTTATGATTCATAACCAGTGCAGGCATCTGTATTGCAGTTGATGGTTAAATTATAGACATGCATTTCCTTTTAAATTGACTAAACAGCTGTGATCAAAATCGTTTCCACAAAAGTTGTGGTCGGGGTTTGCACAGGCTAGGTTTCAACAACACCCACACAAGAACGCTTGGACAATACCTACCACCCATTCACACTGTGAATCATTGTATCTAACCAGTGTACTGTACATTCTGTATGAGCTTGCTGCATGTCTCTGATGAACCTGAATCATTTTATTGACGGTGCACGCTTCATTTGCAAGGTTGAAATGGCTGAGGTCACAGGGGAGAGTACTTGGCCAGCGAGCTGTGGAAGCGGGAAAGGCCCCAGACCTCTGCAGGTGGCAGGATAAGCAGGCCAGCCTGCAGATCGGCCACTAATCTCACGGCTTAGAGGAAGTCACAGTGTGAGGCTTTCAGCACGCAGACTTGAACAACAACACACATGCGTGCATACACACGCATACACACACACATCAAAGAAAACTTCATACTGGCCGACGAAAGGACATGTAAACTGTAGGGCCCCCTAGATTCAAACAGGAGAATGCACAAAAACAAGAAGAGAGAGAATACTGCAAGACAAATAGATGAATAGAAAGGCAGACATACAGAGAGGCAGACAGATTGAAAAGAGAAACATTCAGCTGTGTATAGGGGTAGGTAATGAGGAGCCATAGATACTGGTATGAGCTAAGAGAATGAAGTCAAGACATACAGAAATGGGAAGAGAGTTCTGGTCAATGATACTTAATTGGCCTGCAACCAGTAAAAACACACAGCACCATTTGTGCAATTAACATGTCTGACACCATGGCAACAGCCAATCACAGATTCAGCTCAAATCCCCATGACCTGAAACCCCTCCTCTTCAAAACACTGATGTCTGGACATTTTATTTTCTTTTGTGAGTTTTGTTCCAGAACTTTCCATCCTTAAGTCTTGTGAAGCCT
Organism: Tenualosa thibaudeaui; assembly: GCA_027481765.1. Lineage (NCBI taxonomy): Eukaryota > Metazoa > Chordata > Actinopteri > Clupeiformes > Clupeidae > Tenualosa > Tenualosa thibaudeaui. The sequence goes on along the minus strand of JAIFZK010000001.1, from coordinate 5,549,211 downwards.
GTCCTCAATCTTCACACTCATCTTTTGACTTCTTTCTCTCTCACTCTCTCTTCCATTACCTCTTTAATCACTCTCTCCTTACCTTCGCCACTCTCTCTCCACTTTGTCTTTCTTACTTTCCTTCTTTCTTTCATGTGGTCCCAATCCAGAGCATCGAGAGCAGATGAGCAGCATGACAGCAGCCAATTCTGAAGCGCATCCGCGTCAGATCAGTCCCATGTGGAGCAGATGTATGATGCATAATAACCGATCGGTGGTGCGGATGTGTGCCGGGTCAAGCCCAGTTGTTGAGCAGATGTGTGCTGGATCAACACCATGTGCAGATAACAGAGAGTTGCTGCATCAGTATTCAGTGTATTAGCAGTTTGCTTGATCTCCTTGTCTGCATGCACATATGGGTGCTGTATAACTTCTGCTGTGTTTACGTGGGTTTTTCAAGGCTATTTCAGTATGTGGCTGTGTGTGTGTGTGTGTGTGTTGGGGTGGAGGATGACAATGGAACACTGCATGCTGTAGTCCCAGGGTGCACTGCCAAAGCTCATTGTGGCAGAACTCACAGAGCTGTCAGTAGCAGTTCCTTCCTCAGCATATTGATTGTGTGTGTGTGTGTGTGTGTGTGTGCAAGTACAGTACATGTGTCTTGCAAGTATGTGTGTATGTGTGTGTGTATGTATGTGTGTGTCTGTGTGTGCTTGGCAAGGCATTTGTGCTCTGTTATGTGAGACTGTGCGATTGCATGTGTGAGTGAATGTGTGTGTGTTTGTGTGTGTATTTTCATTTCACGCCTGTGTGTGTGCTGCCTGTCTGCTTTGAGGTGAGCCTGTGAGTATTGTCACCAGCTCTCCAGCAGGAAATATACCGCTAACACGCAAATGGCATTTGGAAACAATCACCCTGGGCTGCGAAACAGAACTTTCTCTCAGAGCAGTTCCTCTTTACTGCCCTATGCTGACTCTCTGCAAATGCAGGCCATTAAGGCCTAACTTAGGTTTCAATCCCCACTGACCCAGTCATTCTGTTGAAACAATACACAGTCCTTCGTCCCTTTTTAACACTGCACTGAAATAACTCATGGACATTGTACATTTTGACTGAAATAAGTGGGCCAATCCAGTTGGATTCTGACAAAGCAAGAGGCATGAAGAAACATACCCAAATGAAAAGACCAATTCACCCCCCCAGAGAGCACATCACTTGTAACTGGTAATATCAAAAATTGCAACCAAAGATTTGTTTCTGGAAGGATGCTTCTAGATGCCATTAGACCATGATAAATACTGAGATGTTTTAAACATGCAAATATTGCTTTTAAATATTTACGATATGCTCGTCAAACAGCATGAATTATGTACATCATCCATTATGTCATGATTTTGGATTGCTCTAAATTTTTCTGTAATATTTCTAGGACCCAGAAAACTCAACAAACCTCATACCCCAGTAATGATCGTTCATGCTGTTGACAGAAACTCCTTTTCTCTCACCTCCTAATACATTTCTTTGAGACTTTTATGGGCCAAATGCAATGGACACTGATAAATATAAAGATGGCTGTTGATATTTGATACAACAGGATTAGGGAATGAGTGCTTAGAAGTATAACATATACACTATGGATTACAATTGATTAGGTTAGGAGGTACATAAGCCAGTTCTATAAACTGAAATGCAGAGACAGTACAGCAGCGCAATGCATGCTGGGAAAATGTGGCCTCTTGGTGAAATGCCTAGGCACTGACCTATAATGCCATGGCAGAAACTTAAATGGACTCAGTGTCTATAATGCAGATGAGGGAAGCTTTCAGTCAGACAGGGTTAGATGAAATGCAGAGCTATATTAAAGAAGAGAGAGAGAGAGAGGGAGAGAGAGAGAAAGAAAGAGAGAGAGAGAGACGCCTTTCATACACTTAGCATATTAGAGTGCCTGTCAGAGAGACACTTCCATTTCATAATCATCCACATATCTGGGAGAATATCCAAAATATCCCTCAAGAGAATGATCCTTCTCCCTCTCTGCTCTCACTCACACACACACAGACAATACTTAGTCTGTTCTCATCTACCATCTGTAGCTGTGCTTTCCCTCTGAAAGAGGTCCCAATGTCCCCAGTCCAGGTCTCCACCAAACCACACGTTTCCCCTTCCTCTGCTGCTGTGTTGACTCCTGGGCCCGGCCACAGAAGCTGAGAACACCAAATACAGAGGGTTCCGCAGCTATATTTGCCTGCTGGGCTTGGTGGGCCTATCATCAAATGTTCCTGGACGCACTCAACGTGGAATCATCTGTATCGGACTGTGCACTAACCTGGACTCCTCCAGAACTGGATCAATCTGGTGATCCATTTTCCAGTTTATGGAAAGGAAAGCATTGCCACACACAGATGTTCTGGATTTGTGCGTGTCATTATATATATATATACACATATATTTATTTATTTTTGCCCACCCAGGGCTGTGTGGTTAAACTCCAGCGATGTAGTCGTCTCCGCTTCTATCAGGCAACTCTGGAAGTTGCAACTGAAAATCATTCATACAAGACAGCTGACACGTGCCTCTTCCCTCAAATGTGTGTGTGTGATCCTTTGCAGTGCATATGTATGTCGTGTGTATAGTGTGATAGATGTGTGAAAGATAGACAGGAGATTTATAACACTGCATGCATTACCCAGATACCCTCTCTCTCCCAGACACTCGCTACTGACTGACTACGGCGTTCCTGAGGAAGACTAATGACAGCTTTCGTTTATTCACCAGAACAAAATGAGGGCTGAGGGCTGGCAGACACCAGATGAGGTCTCGCATCCTGGGATTAAAGACACCTCACTCTTATATAAGCTCTCTTGCTCTCTCTCTTTCATACACACACACACAAACACACACATGTGCACACACACACACAGGCACATACATTTGCACACGCACACACACACACAATCACACACACACACGCATTCACACACACATGCACACACAAACAAACACATGCGTACACACACACACATGCACACACACACTCGTATTATGAACACACCAGACGATGTGACATGACCCAGAAGGCTCGATCACCTGCCGGTCTGATGTATGAGTGACTGCTGACAGGAAGCCATAGGTCTCAGTCCATCAATGGCAACATTGTTTCATTCCGAGCCATGATGTCTTCTCTTTCTGGACCCAGGCCAGTGGGAGCACCTTTTCTTGCGTGCTCAGCATTTATTTTTGTTTCCATTGTCATAGAAAAATAAACTCCTGGTCCACACGATCCGCCACTGATGAAAAGGGTGCGTGTGTGAAACACTACAATACAAGCCAATGGATAAAGCTCAGCTAGAGAACACACATAGGTTATGCTAAGATAGCTTTAAGGGTGAAAATTTTGTGCCTTTTTGGTAATCAATGACATAAACCCATAACCATAAACAGAGTCATAACTCAGCATAGTCATCAACACAACCACATCCTTCACCATAACCACACCCATAACCACAGATTTAACAATCAGTGAAGAGATGTGAGGAAGTCACCACAACCTTAACTATGCTTATTCCTTATACTAAGTTTATCAAAGCACATAAGTGGTACAGAAATTGTTTACAGAGCAGAGTAGGTACTTTGTTTGGGCTTGGGTAAAGACTCTCTTACTTGTTTTTGTAACCCCTCTACTGAGAAAACTACAAGAATAAGAAAATATACTACTGAAGAGACTCCTACTGCCTGTGTTATGCTATGTCCTGACATCTGTGTGTTTAGACTTCACCATTCAGCTGTCTGGAGGAGACCTTCACCTTGGTGTGTACTTGCTAAAACCAGTCAAGGACCTTGGCATTGCAAGCTCTTGACTCCCAAGGTTCCCGAAGGTCTTCGCAACAAAACAAGCATTTTTTAGTCGTCACTTCATCACTCCTCTCTCTGTCTCACGCTCTTTCTGTGTCTGTTTTCATTCTTTCGCATTCTTTTTCATTCTTCCTGTCTCTCTTATCTTCCATCATTCTCTCTCTTGTGTGTTTTTCCTCTACCTCCCATCTCTCTATTCCCTCTACCCCTTCTGCCCCCCCTCCCCCTCGCTTTCCCTCTATCTATCCCCCCCACTCTCTCTGTTTGTCTCTGGATCGGCATTCACAGTTATGAGGTGCTGTAGACAGCGGGGTCATGTGTCAGGGTCAAAGGTCATGGCTGTGTGGTGATGGGGGTTGCAGCACTGTGTGTTTACTCAACTGCTGGGCATTTCAGAGAGGGCGAGACTAAACAGAGTCCCATTACCTGCTCTGTCCTGGCCTGGCCAAGCTCTGACAGGGGCCCAGAAAAGAGATGAGATGAGGGAGAGAGAGAGAGAAAGAGAGATAGAGGGTTTATGCAAGGAAGGAGGAGACCAGTCAACTATTACACACCATGGACAAGAGAGCATTACAAAGGCAGAGAGGGAGTGTGTGTGTGTGTATGGAGAGAAACAGATATATTTGTGTGTGTGTGTGTGTGTGTGTGTGCGTGCGGGTGTATGTGTATGGAGAGAGACAGATATATTTGTGTTTGTGTGTGAGTGTGGGTATGTGTGGAGAGAGACAGACAGATATATTTGTGTGTGTGTGTGTGTGTGTGTGTGTGTGTGTGTAGAGTGGGAGGGATAGTCAGACAGCTTAGACGACAAATAAATAAAGGTTAGTAAGTAGATGAAGATTTCCAGAGACCCCTTTGGTTTGTGTTTATTCAGTAATGCTGAGCACATTATTAACCGGACTGAGATTAGGACAAATTTGTAGGCTTGGTACAGGGGTTCAGAACGTACACACCAAAACACACACCTATCCCAACCTAGTCAATCTCCTATCACTAGTGTGCCTTCTCAACAGTTGAAAGAGCACAAAGAAAAACATGATGATGAGCCCACATCGCATGGCTGCATATCTGCATATAAATTCCCACCTTTCATGCCTAAATGCACTAACCTGCAGTCAAATCTGTACACGGTGTCCTTGATCACTGCACTATCAGGAGCTGCCACCACATAAGCTCAGCCATGCCAGACATAACAGGGGCACACGCAATCAATGCCAGTATGCCAGGGACAATACACAGTATCACCCCCCCCCCCACACGCACACACTCACACACATCCTTTCCCCCAATCCCTTGTCATAGGAAACTGCCGCAGACCAGCAATTTCTATCAAGCGCAGTAGGACGTTATGCTAAGGCTGGTAACAGGCACTGGGATTCTGGTGGTGGGCTGTTTGAACTCAGTGGTCTTTTAAGTGTGGGATGCAGCTGGTCTGAAACTACATGTCTGCAGCTCTACACTTGTCCTTGTCCTTATTGGGCTTTTTATAACTGTTGGTGTGTGCACAGTGTACAGTACTGTTAAATGCCAATATGAAATAGCAAGCAACCTTACAAGCTCCCTTACCCCACCATAGCAATGTCCTGAGCTAGCCCAGGGCACAACAACAAAACATGATTACAGAATGTGCATGTGTATGTGTGTGTGTGTGTGTGTGTGAGAGAGAGAGAGAGAGTTGAGTAAGAGCCTGTATGTCCTCTGCAGAACTGTTAAGTGATGATATAAGCATGTTCACAGCCAGCCGACCAAGCATGGCACAGATGTGTGTGTGTGTGTGTGTTCATGTGGTTTGTAGGGACAGACGTGTGCTGATGTATTTAAAAGGAAGGGCAAGCAGGCTGCAGACAAGACAAGTGGGTGTCAGTGAGACCCGAGAGAGGCAGATTGTGTGTGTGTGTGCGCACGCACATGTGTGAGCACATATGTGGTGTTATCATGTCTCATGTGCATGCATGAGATACCATGGGATGCATTCTTTAGTACGTCTTCGTGTATGTGTGTGTGAGTGTGTGTGCAGACCTGAGGGAAAACTGAGATGCAGACACTATATATACACGGGCAATGGAGTCTGACTGTATGTGCAACTAAAAACAGAAACCAGGCAGATACAGGTGTAAACCCCTGGGAAAAGCCAAGCAGCAGACTCATGTATCTGTGTGTGTGTGTATCCGTTTGTGTGGTAATCAGTGTGCTCATTACCAAAAGGAACAACAAGCTGTAGACAAGTATGGGTGTGTCCATGTACCTCAAAATCCTGTATGCGTGTGTGTGTGTGTGTTACTTAGGGGACAGGCAGACGGCAGACCCACAGTCTGTCTCCTGTGCCAGCTAGATGAGCTCATATAACAGGCTGTCAGCTCTCAAGACCTGTTGTGTGTTAGTGTGTGTGTTTCTGTGTATGTGTGTGTGTGTGTCAGTGTGATCAGTGTCATGGTGAGGTGAGAGAAGTCTTTTTAATCAATATATGTCTGAGTGTATGCAGATTTAATGTGAGGTGAGAGATAAAGGTTTTCAGTCAGGTTTCAGTATAGAACATACACCTGGGGTGTGTATGTGTGAGAGAGTCTGATTTTCTCTTGTTTCTTGTTGCATCTACAGTATGTTAGCCCGCAGGCCAGAGTGAGAGCAGAGCCATCCTGACAAGAAAGAAGAAGAGCAGCGTGGCACAACTTCCTCTTTTACCTCTGACCTCTCACCTTTCATCCAGTCTCCTCTCTTCTACCACATGACATAGTTATAGAGTCTATCTTTTTTCTCACATGCTCTCTTACTCTTTCTCTCTCTCATACACACAACCACAAACATGCAAATACACACACTCACATAGAAACACATGGACACACACACACACAGATACTGACTATTCTCTTTCTATCTGTGTGTGTGTCTGGGCATGCCTAGGGCTGTGCTCTCACCTGTTTAGTCCCCTCTGACACTGTAGTGAGTCCGCCTGCCTGCCTGCCTGAATGACTGGAAACTGAGATGCCCTCTGGAATGCTGGGTATTTACTGTTAAGCCCAAAACACAGGGCCTTCTGTGCCACCTACAGTAAAAGGGCATGTGTGTGTGTGTGTGTATTGCCAGGCTTGGCTGTGTGAGAATCTGTGAGATTCGGGACCTCACAGAAAAGTGTGTGCTGGTTTAACGTACCTATTGACGTCATGATGAATGCCACACAGATCCTAGGTGTGCCTAAACATGTACATAAACGAGTTCACACATTCACACGCACATCCAGACACACACACACACACACACCTTTATCTATCCCATTTACAGCAACACCCCCCCCCCCCAAAAAAAAAAAAAAAAAAAAACCTCTTTGGCGGAGAGGGCGAGTAAAAGTGTGAGACAGAAGACAGAAGAAGAAGATGATGGAGAGAAAAATGAGGAGGTCCTGGAGAGGAAGAAATGACATTCTAACAGAGCATGAGGGGCACTGACAGAACTAGGCTGATGGCACAAAACAGAATATGCATGAGCAAGTGACAGGGCATGATGGAAAAGAGGAGAGAAAGAGGGGGTGGGGGTGGTGGGGGGAAGGCCACTTCAGACATGCTCTGGAAAACCTCAGTCATTAGGAAGCATGAGCCTTGCAAAGAGGGAGTGAGGAAGCAAGTGATGCAGAGAGGTAAATACAAAAGTGAGAGGTGGAGGAGAGCAGAGAGATAGAGGAGCGGGTAGAGAGAGCAGTGTGGTGTCTGACAGCTGTGTGTGTGTGTGTGTGTTTGTGTGTGGGCCCTGATTTTAAAATGGCTCCAATTACTGACTGACACACAGGGTGCATTGTGCAGATCACAAACTTCTTAGAGTGCAATGCATATCTTGTGTATGTGTGTGTAGTGGGGGTATGTAGGGGGATATGTGCTTGTGGAGTTATATAAGGCATGTCCGTGTGTGTGTGTGTGTGTTTGTGTGTGCATGTGTGTGATTTCCCGCACTCTACGTAAGACATCAGAGAGGAGAAAGCCCTAGTCAGAGCCTTGCTATGTTAATTATAGCCACTGGAGATAACCTTCCAATCCTGAGATAGCACGACTCAGACCACCTACACACTTACACACACACACACATACACAGATGCACAAGAATCCCTCATACTAATAAACACACACACACACATACACAGATGCACAAGAATCCCTCATACTAACACACACACACACACACAGTCTCTCATACTAACAAACAAACTAGAGCTGTGAGGCAAGGGCTGTGTTAAAGGCTGCTGTGTGTGGCCTCTGTTGTCAGCAGATGGGATCTGCATTGTAGCAGCTGCCAAGGTCCTCTGACTGACTTTTAATGACTGGGGCTCATGTGAGAATGAGGCTGTGCTGGAGACATACACTCTGAAAATGAGTGTGTGTGTGTGCGTATGCATGGATGTGTTGTGTGTGTAAAGTGTATGTGTATTTGTATATATGTGTGTGTGTGTGTGTGTATGTATGTGCGTTTGAGTGCAATTAGCCATAAATCCACTCCGTGCTGTCAGCGGTTGCCAAAATGAAGGTTCCTCCATTCCATTCCTACCATTTAGCACACTAGTGATTTGGCCTGCAAGGCCCTCTGTTGGTAAATATGGCGTTTGTGTGTGTGTGTACCTCTACATGTGTGTGTTTGTGTGTGTAACACAGAGAGACAGCAAATTAGCCAGTAAATATTTACTGCGTATACACAATAGGAAAGGCAGCAGATTCTTCAAGGATCTTTTGGATTTCCAGGCAAATCAACCTCACCCAGTTAATGAGCTCAGAGAATGCACAGATGGGGTCCCCATATCTTCCTCTTCTACCCTGCTGGCTTTTACTAACCCTGGCAGGCTAAAAACAGCAGCTGAAGCTGCGAAGCCATATCAGAGCATTCAAGCTGAGCCAGGCATGCACACTGGACACAGTAGCCCAATGCATGGTATGAGTTTTACAGACATTTTGATACATGACAACGTGTTACAAGACAACTTTTCCTCTCTACAAGGAAACGTGAGATTTTGAGATTTTTCGGAAAGGGGCTCCTAAAGTGCTGTTGGATAAATGGCAAAGCTTTTTTCAGAATGACGTCAAATATAATTTTCTATGGATCCATCTAGACATCCCATAATGTTCACCATGCATATCTGTATGAATGTAACATCTACATTTTGATCTTGCAACAGGGCTTTCAGAAATATTTGACAAAATAAAGAAGGGAATAACATTTCATGAGGTCAACTGAGAAAAAAGAAAGAGAGAGAGAGAAAGAAAAAGAAAAAGAGAGAAAGAATGACAGAGGGAAAGCGATGGGGTGGTAATGAAAGACAAAAGTAGGCCGATTGAAAGGTGGCCTGAGAGCACTAAAAATGAATCAGCCTAACCAAATGCATAAGGCATGAAGGTCTGCACTCTCAAACATGCCATCCAGATCCTCATCTGAGATCAGTTGCTCAGGGTAGCACAAAGCTCATGCTGAAAGAGCTGTCACACTTTCAGCAAATCTAATTACGTACATAATATATGTGTGTGTGTGTGTGTGTGCGCGTGGCTTTGGACATTCCATACATTCCACGGATCTCCCTAGAAGTGAGCATACGCTCCATGTAAAATATGAGTGTGTGCTGGGGCAGGCATGTGTGAGTATGTGAGTGTGTATGTATTTGCAGTTTGGCTTGTTATGTCACTGACTATGGATGTCATGTGCATTTGCCACTTCTGTTCACTATCTGCTGTCCTTCAGACTCACCTGGCGCATCTGGAACCCATCAGCACACAACCACCGACTCATCAGGCTGAATCATTATTAGCACCTGAACACCACTGGGTTGGAGCCACTCTCTGCCTGCCTGTCACTCGCTGGGCTGTGCCAAGCTGGTGTGCGCAAACACTCACACTGACACACAAATACACACTCATATACACACACACACTGACACACAAATACACACTCATACACACACACACACAGTGACACACAAATACACACTCATACACACACACACACACACTCACACTGACACACAAATACACACTCATACACACACACACACTGACACACAAATACACACTCATACACACACACACACTGACACACTCATACACACACACTGACACACAAATACTCTCTCATTCACACACACACACACACCCTCATATACATCGGGCAGTTGGAAGACCACCCGCTGGCTGTATGCCCATCGAGCACATTATCATACGCTTTGACGAGATTAAATCACCTCTGTGCCATGTCGTCCGCACAGCCCGCTGGCAGCTGGGGTGAGAGAATAACTAATCCCTGCTGCTTGCCGCTGTGTAAAACACACACACACACACACACACACCTCTCGATGGGTAATGTCATCTATAGAACAGCGCTCAGAGAGGAGGGATGGAGTGATGATCTGGGGCAAAAGACAAGGATAGAGGAGGAGGGGAGGAGGAGTAGAAAAAAAAACCCAGAAGTTTCTAGAATGGTTGGAGAGATGAGAAATGGACGAACAGATCTGGAGTGAGAGAGAAGGGCAAAAGCAGGAAACAGAGAAGGAGCAGAAAAATGTTTCCAGAATATTCTGAGCAACGAGTGGGATGACTTGATCATGATTGTGGGAGATGAGGTGGAGAGGACGAAAAGAGACAGACAGGAACAAGTGAGGAGAGAGAAAGAAGGAAAGAAAGAGGAGAAGGAGAAGGAGTAGAAGTTTCCAGAGTGAAACGTGACTCAGTGAGCAAGGCTGCATTCTAGCCAGTGATCGATATGATCGACTGTCCCTGGCCTGCTGTGATCTTTAAGAGGGCGATGAGGACGAGGGAAGCTATAGATCACTCCATTAACGCAGGAGCACAAGACAAACAACTTGCAGGCATGCAAGAAAAAAAAAAACTCAACGTGGCCCAGACACAAAAGTTGTGTTAAGAGAGATCCAGACATCCCATCAGTGCTGGGATTTTCACTTTGTTACCCATTAAGGGATAAAGATGCAGGCTCGGAAGCTCTTAACACAATCATTTGGGCTGGCAGAGAACTCAGCTTAACTCAACATGTTTCGTTTTCTTTGCTGGGCGCTTTCTTTTGTATGAGGGATTTAATCTGCTGTCTGGTGGTAAACACTATTCTGCTCGCTGGGCTGGATTACTGTCCAAGTGAGTGTTTTGATTTAACTGAATGCCTCTAAATGCCTTGCCACTTCCTGGCACTCCTCCTTGTGAAGGAGCATGAGAACTCCTCAGGGACTGTTTCTCCCAGCTATCAGTCACTGGCATCAGCAGGAAAGAGGGGGTGATATAAGGGCTTATCAGTATTTGCTGTGGGTAGCTGTGATGGTGGTGGGTTTTAGGGGGTGGGGGGGTTCAGCCTCACAGGGACCAGGAGGTCTGAAAAGAAGGGGGAGGGGGACTGGGCTGTCCACAAGGTCTCAGCTCATCACTAGAGATCAGACCAAAGTTATGACCACCACCATCTCCATAACCTGCTGCCATGCCACCTTGTTCATATTTGAGGCCAACCCTTACAAAACATCCTGCATAATACCTCCTAAAAATGCTCACATTTTTGTGTTAGTGACTAGTACTGTTTTCTAAATATTTGGGGTATAAAATAGCAAAATTCAACAGATGTGATTAGCGATTAAGTGTCTTCATGTAGTCTCCACTATGAGTGTGTCCTCGAGGGGGCAAAAAAAGTTTTGTTGGAAGTGAAAAGGGCCCATGTTCCAACACTCTAACTAGTGTATGAGTGCCCTGATTAAGCTTCCTAAAGTCATTGATTTTCATTATAGAGAACAGAAGCAGCCGGAGACCCATATGCTACTTGTGTGGCACACAAAATGCCTGCTAATTACTCAGACGTCACCCGTGAGGGATGGTATGTGTGCGTGTGTGTGTTATAAAACAATCAGCATTACTGGGACACACCTTGAGCACATCACACTTAGACAGACAAGATTCTCTAGCTCTAGGCTGTTTCTCGCCACAGCGGAAGGACTGTTTAAGTTAAGCTCCTGCGGATGAAGGAAATCCACGTCATGTTACTGGGCATGGCAAGCACAGACTTAATATAGCATGAGGCACGTCTTTGATCAAGCAAAGGATATGGTCTGGACTGAATTAAACACTCCAGTGTGGAGAGACAGAATGGGAAACATCACACTGCCCTATGGGTAGAACACGACAGTTAGACAAAGGACCCTTAGGATATACCTATTTATTCACAGACACACAGTAGTGTGCTTGAGATATAGTGCTTGAGACCATGGATGGATCACTTGTGCAGAGAAAAAAAGGGTTGCCTTCACAACCTGCCCCTAGAAACCTCTTGGGCGAGAGCCCAATTCCTTGATTGGGGCCGGATTGGACCTGACGTGGTTCAGTGTAAACACAACCAGCTCAATTAGAGCCGAGGCTGCTTGAGGCGGGAAATAACACACACATGCTCGGGTTCTTTGGGAACCCGGGTCCTTTGCAAAAACGTGTTTCCAAGGATCCAGACAGGGTTTGAGAGTCAGCCGGCCCAAGGGAACGCAGCTCTGGTTTGACTGCAGATTCAAATTATTTATGAGTTTCTCTTATCACAGTTTGGGAGTAACATACTAATATACTGAGATTTTCAAACTCACATTCACACAGTCAACTTGAATTTTCTCCTCCCTGCCTTGTTTGTATAACCTAAAGTTGAGTATACCCAGAGGCCTGCATTGGTCTGTGACACAAAAAACATCATGAGGGGTGGGGGGGTGCTGCAACATCCTATTCACTCTCAGTGCCCCACCTAAACCCACTCACACCTGTAGATTTATTGCCAATTCTACACCCCATACCTCTGTCACTCAACCCCCATCCCCCCCTCAGTCTTTCATGACTGTCAGGGAGTAAGTAAGCTCATTCACTGTGCAACATTCACTGGTTACTGGTTACACTTGGCATCTTCTATGGAAAACCACAAACCCCTTGAATCTCAGCCCCTCAGCCTTAACAGGAAAAGATACTTGACACATTCCTCCTGTCCTGTCAGACAGCTACATCCTCGGAATGCTCTGGAATGTCCACATAGGAGACATTGCCAGTAATGTCAATCTGTGAGCATGCTTGGATGTCCAGTCTCTTCATCATAAGAGGGGTGGTGGTAGTGTAGCCGTTAAGGAACCTGGCTAGCGTGCAAGTAGCCTGAAAAGTTGTGGGTTCAAATCCCAGCTGCCACCGTTGTGCCCCTGAGCAAGGCACTTCACCCTAAGTTGCTCTAGGGGAGACTGGCCCTGAACAATCGATAGTTGACAAAAAATGTAAGTTGCTTTGGATAAAAGCGTCTTTAAAATGCATAAATGTACACTTGTGGCATCTGCACTGTATGTGCAAGAATTCACCATCATGTATGGAGGCCACCACAAAGGAGAAGAACAATATAGATCAGTGTCCACCAAGTGCAAATTTTTGCATGTAATAATGCAGGTGATAAAAATGCATTCAGATGAACCCTTCCAACACAAGGACAACGTTTTTGCATTAGAATTTTGCATTGTGTCCGGTGTGCACGGCCCTTATCTGAGGCATTTTCGGTGGCTGAGGTTAAACTGAACTACACTGGCCATCATTGATTTAATGTTTCCCCTGCTGTGATGAGTGTACATGCAGATCAGTAGCGCTCAGTCACGGCAGTCTGGTCAGCCTGGACTCCACTCTTCTCACACTGCTCAGATACACTAAAGCACATGTACATACACACAACTACATACATACTTACACACAACACATATACATACACACACACAACTATATACTATATACAACTACACACAAATACATACATATATACATACACTAGATACTGTACATACATACACACATACATTTATTCACACAATACATATACATACACACAACTACACACAAATACATACATACATACATACATACATACATACACACACATAAATACACACAAATACATACACGCAAAAAGATACATAAAAATGTATATCCCTAGGTGCAAGGTATAGACACACACAAACACACATTTACCTAATTATATGGCTGTATACTGTGTCTATCTTCTTTGTGTAGTCTGCCTATCTTCCTTGAACCTGAAAGCATTACTGGGATGATGCTACAAGATGGCCACAGGATGAGCACTGGGCATGCACAGGATAAGCACTGGGCATGCACGTCTGGGTTACCATATGCTGCGGAGTTGTTATGTCATAGTCCTGAATTAATAACAAATGAAGATTAGCTCATGGCTGTTATAGAAGACCTGATACTGAGGTACAATGACGTGCTTTTGTAATCTCATTTTAGTGCATGTGTTGCTGGATTTTACTAAACGATATGTATGTGATAAACATTTATCTCCAGTTTGGCTGAAAGGTTCTCCTGAATTCTACAGAGCTCTAAACCCTCATCTGAGTTCAGTCAGAGCATGGTCATCAGTGTTTCTGTATAGCATAGAACCTGATTAGAAATACGATCTGTGGAAATGTGGAATAATCTGTGGATCTCTGGATGATTCCACTCTCAGAGAACATTACATTACAAAGTGCAACCCATAGAAAGACGCTTCTCTCTCTCACACACACACACACACACATCAAATGTACAGCAAAGACTTCAGTAAAAAAGAGAGCAGTTTCAGGATTCACTCTATGCAGTTAGCCAAACATCTTAACAGTCCTGTTTTTGAAACACTGATTGACCTTTGCACCAGTTTGAGAAAAACTGGCTGGCCATTTTCATTATTTCATTATTTTCAGTATTTTTTCCCCTTCATCTTTGCATTTACTAAGATTTCGATCAACTTGACATGTTTCAGTCAGATACAGGAATCCCTGGTGAGATTTCAGCCAGGAGGGGGTAAGAACTGGCTAGAGAGAGGTGATAGAATTGGAGGTGTGTGTGTTATGAGTGGAAGGGGGCACCGACTGAGGACGGTGGGACAGTGGGGGCTTTTAAGCGGCTGGGGGATTGGGGAGCCTCCAACTGGGAGATGAACTCCCGACAGCACTGAGCAATCTGCCAATCTGCTAGGCTAAGACCTTTATCATGTTAGGCCCACATCCAGAGTCTGACCCAAACAAGACAGGGATTAAAAAATACATCCTACAAACAGCTCCCTGCCACTCAGAACACAAACACACACGCGCAAGATATACGAAAATGGATTTATACACATGATTACTCAAACTAGGGTCCAGACAAGCAACAATAACAAACATCCCAGGATAAACTATGACTATCTTTTCAGATGCACCTTAAGTAAGCATCGGGCTGTGTCCTGCTGACCTTGTTCTACTAGCCCTCAGTGAATCTCAGTCAGCCTGGCATGGAGCTCATGAACTGTCGGGTTCGATTGCTTTCCAAAGCTCTTTCATACCAGAGCTTGAGTAACAAGAGACTTCTCTCCCCGGGGCAGTATCTCAGACAGGGGGTGTAGCTCAGTTAAGTCTTACCATCAAACAAGAGTGCCTGAATAAACTGTACGATAAACTTAAAACTAAAGGGGGCTATTAATAAATGGAAATAACAATAGTGGGATGGAAAAGTTAAGGACACTGATATGGACAGAAGGGAGAGAGAGAGAGAGAGAGAGAGAGAGAGAGAGAGAGAAGAGAAAATTAATGGTAAGTGTTAGAGAGGAATAGAGAAGGGGAGAGAGAAAAACAGAGAGCAGGGAGACGGAACAAGAGAGAGAGAGAACAAGAGACAGCAAACATTTCATTCATCACAGCTGACCCCTGCAGTACCCTGCGCTTCCTGTGCTAATCACACAGAAGGAGAGGGAGGGGGTCTTCAGGATCGACTTTCAAATCAGAGCCATTCCTCCCCAGGGGGTCACCCACGTAACCTGGCTAACCTTTCCTCTCTGCAAGGAGGGGGCTGCTGGCTGTGTGTGTGTGTGTGCGCGTGTATGTGTGTGCGTGTGTGTGTGTTAGAGAGTGTGTGGAGTTAGGGTTGGGGGGAGGACGAAATTGACCCATGCACACACACAGCTGCTATGCTAAAAAGCTAAGATACACTAGGGGACTGAATTATGAGTTGAAAGATGTACTCTGCAGTAAGATGAGACAGAGTTGTCAGACACCACCAATCATATGTGTGGATGTGTGTGTCTGAATCAGAGCACAGACGAGGATATGGAGGTGAGTCACTCAGCCACTCACCTGATGCTTCTTTTTTTAAAAGGTCACCACAACAGGAGATACCCAACAGGCGGCATATCTACTGACACAGAGAACAGCGGTACTCAGCCTGGCCCTGGCCTAAGGCATTCTGGGATTCTGGAGGTTGGGACATGGGTGGTGTAGGTTCACTGCTGGTAACACGCACTGCTGGTAGGATGTACGCACATATGTATAATCAAACCAACAACTGCACGTTGGCTTAAAGCCAAATATCATTTTTTTTAGTATGCATGTTTGCATACTGCATGAATATATTCTAAGTATGCAGTGATTTTCTCATTGCTTGGCTATGTGCTTGTGATATAACCATGCCTTTGTAAGTGCATGACTTGTCTGAATAGTTGGCAACAAAGGGTTGTAGTGTAGTACCTACTAACATCAGTATCTGGAGCAAGGACAAAGGGTTCATGTTACTTTCCGTTTTGACAGAGCTTCTGTCCAGTACACACCACTGTGCAGTCATATGGATCTGTCCTCATGTGGGAGTCTCCACCGTCTGAACTGAGGTCAGCAGGACCGGCCTCATCACCAATATTTCTGTAGTGTCTGTAAGCTGCTCCTCTGAAAGTGACCTGTCCAGGTTTTACATCAAACACAAACCTGAGTGATGAAAAGAACCCAGACCAATTCTTTTTGCAATATGTCCTATGGGTAAATTGTTTAATTTTAAGCAAAACTGAACTGAGATGTCAGAGACCACCCCCAATAGTTTATGTAATCCTGTTGGTGTTCTTCTTAGATTTTTATTTTATGACAGATACATACAAAGAGATTTTGAGAAATTCTGTATTTATAGTTTTGCTTTAATTAGCACACTTACACCACAGATCCATGCTGCATTGGTCTGACCTGGAATAGCACTTGGGCCACAGGCTTGTGATCATGATGTAATTTCTGGTGCTGGAGAACTGGATGATTAACCATTGACAAATTCTACTACTCTTGGCCCCTTGCCAACAGCGAAGGACTGAGAGGGGGATTCCTACGCCCTTCTGCAAAATATTTAAATAGTAGCTTAACAGATAAATTCCTGTGGATGTCATTTAGGTGATGATACAGATGTATCCTCTAGACATATCTGATTTTCCTAGCCTGACAAGACAGTCCAGTACATCCAGTATTTCTAAGCTATGGTTCTCTTTTATGTTTTGCATAGTTTTCACAGTATGCATGCAACAACTGTATCCTATGCCCACCTGATTTAATGTATGCATGAGGACGAGACATTCTTTTCCTTAGGACAACTTGTGGGCTTAGCGCACATGACGTCATTAATGCCACATGCTATAACCTACCTGGTGTCTGCTAACAGTGGGTAATGTTGAGGGTCTGGAGGACTGACCCGTCATCTTCTGGGAGGAATCGTTGATGGTATGCTGCTATTGGATGATGTTCTGACAGCGATGACCAATGCAGAAGGCTTAAACTCAAACCCCAATTAAAAGCCAAGTCAATTTCTTTTTCAATCGTACATATTTGCAATCCAACAGGAGATGTGCGAATGGGCCTGCAGTAACAAGGTGCGTAATGCAAGCAGCTGCATCGCATTTGGTATTTAAGTGAAACTTCATAAGCACCTTGAGTGTTGATGATGAAGCTAGTGACCACTGTACTACATTGCGTGACGTTAATCGTAATATAACCCAAGCCTTGCTATTATTTAGTGATTTTACATCAACGTAAGTCAAGGCTAATATATTCGAGAAGACGTGTTGTCAGCAGTTTTCAGCACTGCCGAACAGAGCGGTAGTGGTTTCATCACCAGACTATAGAATGTCTATGCCATTACAAACAAGCATCGCCTAGCATGTGTATTTGCATAAAATCCACCTTATAGCTTTTGCATCTCGGTGTCTTCTTTCCAGCATTCAGTCAACTAAACACTTTCCTGCGTTTGTGTTCCATGAGAAGTGGCAGTTGGCTGGTTCACCTCGTACACATTTTGAGGGGGGGGACCTGCATAGGGTCTGCGGTTTAAGGAAGCCCACCAATCAGATTAAACCACTCAGACCAGCGCGATGTTTGATTTCTTAAAGACGCAGCCCCCACCCTCTCCTTTTTCTGCGGTTACAAGTCCGGAAGGGGCGGGGAGGCGGTGGTTGACCCACAAGTAGAGTGGGTTATAAAATCAGACATCTATTTGACACACTTTTTAAAGCCCAGAGGTCCAATTGAGAATTTTCCGTTATGCCCAGCTGTAATTCCTAGTAATGCAGGTTGCACTTAAACTAAAAATATGTAGGCTAATGCAAAATTTAATATCACCTTATGCCACCCAATGTCCCCGAATACACAGCAAAACGATAGTTTATCAGTTCCAGCTGATTTATTCGGTTTTGTCAAGATACAGACTTCAGCATGACAACATGTAAAGCATCTCATTTGCTACAAAACGCAGATGGTCCATCTCATAAGGTATATTGCACAAAATAATGAAGAACAAACATATGTGCCATGAAGATGATGGAAAAAAAAATGCAAAACAAAATCCAGTTTCACATCTGCTATGTAGGACCCATTCACACCAATATACATAAACTCCTAACTTTACTATTTTACAGAACATATACAATCATCTAGTACCAGCAATGAGGTCTAAGTCCCCAAAACTTCACCTCCCTACAGAGACGCTGCAGGTTTGAATCTACAACTGTACACGCCTAGTTTAACATCATGGCAAGGCATTCCGATGCAAGTTGGTTTGTCATCCAACCCTTGCATGCAGAAAAGAAAGGAAAACCGGGTAGAAGTGCCTGAAAAACTTACTGTGCACACAGCAAGAACATTCCCTTTAAACTGTACAAAAATATGTCTGAAAATAGTTTACTTCTTTTTTTAAAAAGATGAGGTATGTTGGTTATGTATCAAAATGCTTCCTGCCATACCTGGGTTTTCGGAGCGGTTTAAGCTGCTCAGAGTGATCATAACTAGAGGGAGACGGAACCGGTTAAAAAGAAACATTTTGTGACAGTAATCACATAAACGTCCTGAACAGTCTCTGAGTCGCCCCGGAGTGAATGTGCATAGTTCAGGATTACACACACACACACAGAAAATGCCGCTCCATCCCAGCAGTCTGACTGCACCGCATATCAAATCCATATAAACCCTGTCATGGTGACAAATGTCACTCTTTTTGCAACTGTACCGTCCCCTTCACTTATCCAACTTCAGCTTCTTTGCAACCCTCTCCAAGCCGCCGAAAGCACGCTGCGTACTTGGTGTGCCCGGCAGCTTTCCACGTTCAAATTGAACATGAACTTAAACCTGAACATTAGTAGGTGAAAACCAGATCAGAAAAGTTCGCTTCCAGCCAGTCCCCGGCAATCATCTCACTGAGCTCAGGGGTGCAGTAGTCCGGAAATTCGAAG
This sequence comes from Tenualosa thibaudeaui, assembly GCA_027481765.1. NCBI lineage: Eukaryota > Metazoa > Chordata > Actinopteri > Clupeiformes > Clupeidae > Tenualosa > Tenualosa thibaudeaui. Next base: position 5,529,873 of record JAIFZK010000001.1, on the reverse strand, counting down.
TGAGAGCCGAGGCTACCCTCGCTGAAGGAATCTAGATCTTTGTCGACGAAGGACAGAGACAGATTTCCTGAGCTTGTGTTTCCAAGCTCCGGTCCATGAGCACCGGATGCCAGGTTTAAGCTAAAGTCCACCAATAAGTCGTCCGCATCGTCGCTGGAGCTGGAGGAGCCGGATATGGACCTGAATGAAGATGCTGGTGAGAGAGACGATGGGCACATCGTGGCCTGCTTGGTGATGTTCTTAAAGTTGTAGAAGAGTCTGCCGGGAGCTCCACTCGCGTTCCGGGACTCCTCGTACATGCTAGCCCCCTCTGACTCCGCCGTGGAGCTCAGAGTGGGGCTGGAGGGGACTTTGGCTATGCTGTATGGCCGGACAGGCTCTCGGTCCTCCTCGCTTTTAATCCTGCTAGGAAAGTCTTCATCGTATTCATCATCGTCGTCGTCATCATCGTCATCATCGTCGTCGTCGTCTTCATCGTCTGTAAGTTCCCTTTTAATGGATTTGTTCACTTTCAAGTTGTTGAACACATACCTGTAGTCTTGGGGAGCTCTTGTGGAGTTAGGCTTGCTGGTTTTGAGTTTGGTGATTTTTTTGACAGCAGTCTTGGCAGCTTTGCTACTTGGCTTTTCCGGAGACTGGGTGGCTGGTTTAGTAGAACTCCCAAGCTTTGGTTTCTTCTTGGGTCGGTACTTGTAGTCGGGGTAGTCGGCCATGTGTTGGAGCCGTAGCCGCTCGGCTTCCCTGATGAATGGGATTTTTTCGTTGTCCTTCAGCATTTTCCATCGTTTTCCAAGTCTTTTGGAGATCTCCGCGTTGTGCATGTCGGGTGACTGTTCCATGATCTTCCTTCGCTCAATTTTCGACCAGACCATGAAAGCGTTCATCGGCCGCTTGATATGCCCTGTCGCCGTCTTGCACCAGTCCGGCTTCACAGGCACCGGGCTGCACGCCATCAACTCACTTTCGTCGGAGTCCGTGTTCTCCCGCGACATGCCGCTGTCTGCCTCGCTGTGTTCTGTTTGCTGCACCATCTGTCTTCTGTTGCTTGGTCTGTAAGAGGTTCGGGTAATCCACAGAAAAACGTCCTAACCTACTTCGTGCCGGGCGATTACTTTCCACCCCACTCTCAGACCCTCTTTCAAACTTAACAGTCTGCCCTCGCAAGTAGTTATTAGGTTTTCGTACCGGTTACGTCACCCCTACTTATCCAATGGCGTGCAAGCTCCCCTCCCACCGGCACTCATATGGCTCATTTAACCCCTTACTGTCTGGGTGGAGGCTCTCACTGGAGGCTACGAGTGGTTGTGGGCGGCGGTTTTATGACCGTCTGGACGAGGTGTGCGAGACAAACATATAAAATATACACCGGTGCGTGAGGGAGGAAACGAAAATCTGTAGAGTAGAGAACTCTGTTTCTTTGCCATGTTAATTTTTCACAAATCCCATTCGAATTTTTTTAACATTCTTAGCTGGTTCTATCAGGCTCATCCCATTGCGAGGGAGGTGATATCAATCGGATCTAGAGGGGGCGCTTTAGCACTGTTCGCGAGGTATTGCATGCCACCACTGCCAGTCAGTCTACACTGTAGGCTGCATGTCCTCTTGCTCTATCATCCTTGCAGTATGCATTATCCTCATCACTTAAATGTCTCAAATGTAAAATGGTCACCTCAGTATTGTTTAACGTATATTTTATACTTTTAAATCACAATTCAAAGAACAAACTTCCCTGAGTTTCAGCCATCTGCTGAAGAGTCTGTGGAGCTCTTACACAATTGCAGTACACCGACCTACCCTGTTGCCCCTCCTCTGCCTCCTCAGGCCCCCCCCCCCCCCCCTGCCCTGCATCATGTCCTCTCTCTAGGCTTGGCGTGTGATTGTATGAGAGCTTCACTACATAAGAGCACAGACCCATTATTGCCATAGCACCTACCACCCACCATGACCACCACTACCATTAGATGCATTATCAGCCACTTGCACTCTTGGATTAACCTGTTCCTCTGCTAGCTAACATAGGCTATAGGCTTTAGACAGTGTCAAGTTCATGTTTATGGACCGATATTCTCTGGACCTGTAGATCAGGGGTTCTCAAACTTTATTGGAGTAGGGACCCCTAATGGAGCATTTCCAAGGACCGTAATCGTAAATAGTTGCTATGCTATAATAGATGCTATTTTGTAGCATCTATTTTTCTACCTATCTATCTTTCACTGACCCTGGACCCCAGTTTGAGAACCAATGCTGTAGATAAGTAATAGGCCTACAAGGTCATCTTTAAGAGCTGAATTAGGCTATATTATTTTGATGTGAATATTCAGCATTACTCAAAGACTAGTATTTAAGGTCCATTTATCATAAATCCATAGGTTGTGCCGATGTTTTGATTAATGAAAGAAGGGTTTTGATATGGAGCAATGATATGAATGAGCACATATACCCACATGCACACTCTCATTCATAAATTTTACTGATTGAAATGTATCTGAAGACTTCATCAGTACTAAGAATGTAGACTTTCATCCTCACCTTACCTTTGGCAATGCTGAAAAACAAATGAAAAACCTTGTATGCAATGGATGTTTCTGTCAGTCTGAATGAAAGTATACCATTGTGTGTGTGTGTGTGTGTGTGTGTGTGTGTGTGTGTGTGTGTGCGTGCGTGTGTGAATCATTCACATAAATGAGCGGAGTGGAGCTGCATCCTGGCCTGTGATTACCCAAGCATGAGTGAGGGTCGTCTCAGGCCCATGGGAGCCGCTAACAGCAGCCGTTAGAGGTGTGAACGCCCACGCCACAGTGGAGATATACAAGTCACATTGGCTGGTGATTACTTTATGACACTCATTCTTGTGGCTGTAAACAAGTGCGAGAGAGGAGAAAAAGAGAGAGAAAAAGAGAGAACTGTGTGTTATCCTTAAGGAAAAAAAGAGAAAATTGGTCCATACAAACACCATCTGTCTGCTTTTGGCCTCTCCGTTTGTACAGACTGTACTTGCACTTTACTGCTTGTTGCACCCTGCTATTATTATTATTGAGTTAGTACGCTACAACAATACAGAATTTGCCGCTGTTTATTTGCTAGATGTCTCCCATGTGCTTACCTATAGAGTTTTTATTCTGGTTTTGACGTCATGCTGTCTGGTAAGAAATTATTGGTCATGGATTGCTTGCAGTTTCTGGTGAATGGTTCATGTGGTCAATGCACCAAAGCCTTGCTGGAATATAGATGTCTGGGTTTGAATATAGTGTCCAAGAGATGTGACAATCAAGTACCCATTTCAAACCCACCCATAAAAGGGCACACAAATTAACAGCTATCAATTTTAGCGTTGTCTTTTTCTTAGTTGCATCAGACAGAAAGGTGCCATGCTTCACAATCTCACACACTGGACATCTTTTGATGATCCCAAATTAAGCTGAAAGACACAAGATCCGATTAGGAGTAGATAAGGATGTATCACCCAGGGATATTCATTCAATAGGCCTGGTGCATCAACGGTGTCAAGTTCTGACACTTTCTGTTGCTACAGTCATTAATATCAACAGACTACCCCTCACTCAACACACACACACACACACACACAAACATGGGCGGGGGATGGGTCGGGTTGAATCAACCCAACTCATTTGCATGGACGAGACCTCTTTTGAACGGCACCCCAGGCTAGCAGAAAAACTCTATTGGTCCATGCCTTTACAAAACTATTCCTCGAACAATCTAGCAAAGCCTTTTTCAGTAACAAGTGACTCAGTTACCACTACTGGCAGCTGTGCTATCTCTCTCTCCCTCGCTCTCTGTCTCTCCATCGCTCTCTCCCTCTCTGTCTTCTCCTCTCTCTCTCTTTATCTCTCTTAGCCTCTGCATATTCAACGCCTTCTCATGTTAACCCACGTGGATTATATAAATCAGCCTTTTTAAATCAGGTTGACAAGTTGAGGCCTGAGAGAGCAAAGTGTTACATTTCGACTTTATCTTTCACTGTTAGATTATTTTGTGAAGCATTTCTACCTCAACATCATTAGTTTTGACTCACAAACTGTGAATCCTTGTTTGTTTTTGGTAGATTTGACTGGTATTACTGCTCCTTTGAAGTGGTCTCTGTTGTTCTCTAAGTCTTGTTCTAGATTCATTTAGGGATTGACTGAAACACTAATCGTGTGTGATTGTGAGTTAGTCTGCATTTTTTCTCAGACCACAAGTCCCCAGTACAACACAGCAGGGTTTAACAAACAAGCATGTATGTGTAAATTTGTGAAGGGGAACCTGCTGACCTTTCTTTTGCAATAATGGGAGCAGGCCCTGAACTGATGCCTGCTTTTGGTCTGGAGGGTGGAGGTGGTTTGGATCCTATCCTCAGTGTGTGTATGTGTGTGTGTTCTTAATGCTTTTAAGGTGTGTGTGTTTAACTATGTGTGTAAGTGTGGGCATGTGTGTATGTGCACATGCGTGTGTATGTGTGAGGGTCTGTGTGTATGTATGTGTATGTGTGTGCTTGTCTCAGAGGTGTGTGACCTGGAGTAATGAGTGTGTGTTCAATCTGAAGGCCTGGTGTCTGAGCTGATGGATTGCCCTGCCTGAGGACACACACAGCCAAGCTCTCGCACACACACACACACACACACACACACACACACACTATGGGACGCTGAGGCAGAAGCTGAAGGCCGGACGTGAACACACACCTGCACGTTTTGCACTATTGATTCCTGATCCCTGTTGTGTTTGGTCTCTCCCTCCTGCATGTGTACGGTGGCAAAGGGCAAACGGCTGGACAGCCAGAATGCCTGAATAGAGAAAGGTCAGGCGAGAGAATACAGAGAGAAAAGAGCAAAGGACAGAGAACAAGAGAGAGTGAGAGAAATAGACAGTAGCAAAGCAATGATCTTGTGGTAAATTTAGCACACCAGTGTCTTTTTCCATGTCCTGCCATGACTGATACGTGCGCATGATTTCGGCGCTTCTCTTGGGCTGTTTGAGTGTTGTTGCTGATCATGCCCCAGCATGTTCAGTGAAAGGCTTGTGTTGCACAAAGTGGCAATACATTGGCATATCTTTTCAGCCACGGGAATGGGAGAATCCTTCACTTCATGTCATTCATCAGGGCTCTGGATGACCTTTGGGGTGAGGAGATGGAGGACTGCAGGGTCAGAAATGTCTTACCTCTGAAGTAAGTGGTCATGATTTAAGCTAAGCATGGGTAAACTGCATCGCAACATCAAGGTCATCACAGTGAGCAGACATAACTGAGGGAATATGTAGAATTTCCAAAGCCATTTCCTCAAGTTGTTTTGACTAAAAATAGATAAGGTAAGCTGTTATATTTGGTCTGGGTCTTATATATTTAAGACAATGATAACTTTGTAATTTTCAGTATGCTTTTTTTTGTAAAAGATGCATTACTCACTGAAGACGGTATTACATGGTCAGCTATAGCCACAAAAAAGAAACTTCACTAAGAAATTCAACAAAAAGCATTTTCATATGAACATTCATCATGATGTATACTAGGTGAACATATTTTGTGCATATGCTGCACTTCCACACTGTACACCACTGTTCCACACTCTTAAAGCTGATTGTGCTCCTCTTTTAGCATGTCTGTGGCTAAAGTGTGCCCAGGAGTGAATTACAGTACTGAGCTACTTGAGATTGAGTTTCCCTCTGTGGCCTCCTCACAGCAGTGTATCCTAGGGGCAGGCTAATTTAAAGGTAAGTAGAGGATGTCATCAATTGTGAGCAAATAAGACAATGGCACAGAAGCTAGGGGAGGTTAGAGTAGAGAAGAGAAGAAGAGGAGTGTAACGAGAGAGAGAGAGAGAGAGAGAGAGGGAAAATAAGAGAGGAAAAGAAAAATGCAAAGATAATGATCACGACCCAGAGATAAAAGAAGCTATTATTTCAGGCTAGTTCACTTGATGTTGACATTCCAGTTAATTACCTGCTGCTCTAGGCGGCCGGAGCACTGTGCAGGAGCATGACAAACATAGAAGAGATCGCTCGCTCTCTTTCTTGCTCATTTTCTCTCTCTCGCTCTCTCTCTCTCTCTCTCTCTCTCTCTCTCTCTAGGGCATAACCCCTGAGGTGGTGTTAGCCACGCACACACACACATACACATACATGAACACAGACTCCATAGCACATGCAGTATATTCGGCATAGCCTGGAGAGAGAGGAGGTCACACTTTCTTACCTGATAATGAATACTGACATACCATGCCTATGGTACAGAAGGTCAGGAGCTTCTTCATATGATGGCTCACAGAATAACTTAAACACAGAATCATATTATACATACTTTGGAAGCTTGTATTTTTTTTCTATCTCTGCATGAAAGACTGACTGTGACTGTCATTTCTTGAAAGTTATATTTTTCATGTTGGAATCGGCATATAGTAATTAATGTGATAATGCTATCTCTGTGACATTTTCAATTTCTGGCTTTCATACCTTTTCTTGTGCAGAGATTGAAGCTGCTGAATGGAAAGCAATGATTTTTGAAATGCTTTGAGTTTAATAACAGCCTTCACATCTTGTAAATATATGCGATTAAGAAAAAAAAAAACATTTGGAATTTTCCTGCAACTTATCAGCAGTTGTGGTTTTGGCAGCATTTGGCTTCATAACTTATCTTAACGAAGAACCTTCATAGGATGAGCATTCTTGTTTCCCCACAATAATGGCTCAAGCCAAGGCTACTGTGAAATAACATCATATATATAAACATATTTTGTTTTCAATTCCTCTTTGGAAAACAAGTTTTAGAAATTGGAACGAGTTTGAATTCTTTCAGTGGCTTGTATATTTTGTGAGTCTACATGTTAGAAATATCTGTACACACACTGAAAAACAGTCACATATGCATATACACTCTCTGATTAGCCTATGCACACTTGTGATACCTCATAAGCCATTAAGACACCATTTGCATCCTCTGGGTTCTTCAAAGCACTCGTTTGTTTCCTCTCCCTCTCTTTCTCTCTCGCTCTCTTTCTCTCTCTCTCTCTCTCTTGCTCTGACTGCAAACTTTTAACCCCTGGAGGAGAGGAAATTAGATGCCATTTTCTTGCCCTGTTGCTCCCCGCCCTCTTGTCCACCACCCTGCCTGCCTACCCACCTGCCTACCTGATGTCTGCCACTGCTGCCGTCCCCACCGCTGCCTGGCGCTGCACATGCCATAACAGCAGCCTGCCGTGGTAAAAGGGATTAACATGCGGTTGTTGACATAATGCAAACACCTACATGATGGATGTCTGCTATTACAGGCTGGGTCTGTGTGTCCTCCTACCCCTGATCTCTAGCTCAGGTGCACACGGGTGGTGGAGGAGGAGGATTAATGGAGAACATTACAGAGGGGAGTTTTTTTTGTGTGTGTGTGTGTGTGTGTGTGTGTGTGTGTGTGTGTGTGTGCATGTGTGTGTGTGTGGTGTGTGTATGTGTGGTGTGTGTGTGTGTGTGTGTGGTGTGTGTGTGTGTGTGCATGTGTGTGTGTGTGGTGTGTGCATGTGTGTGTGTGGAAGAAGGGATTGAGTGTAGGTGAGCAAGCCAAGGATGAATTTATCCTGATGCACAACATTCCAGAATCCTCTTGCGTTCCGGAGTTTGGCCTTCCTGACACTGAGATTCCTTGAGTTGGATCGCCTGGAGGAAAGGGAACTTCTAAGCCTTTCAAAGATGGCCTTTGATCCCATGATGTGCATAGTTTTGTTTTATTCCCTTTTCTTTATGCTTCACTGCATAGGCCCTTACCCAAACTATTTACATTTGCTCAAAACAATACTGGAGAAGTATTGTGGGACTACAATTGTGTACTCCTTCTTTGTTTATTAATACATGCACTGTAATGTAAACATACCCCTGTCAGTGTGATGTTTTAAAGTCTCTTGGCAGACATGACCCTCCTGAGCACAGCCTCTACTACTTATGGATAGATCTCTCTCTCTCCCTCTCTCTCCTCTAAGAGGGTGCACCTACTGTAAGATGCTGTTATGAGCCCAGGGGGGTTGTCAGCAGCTGTCAGCTGAAGGAGAGGGAGTGTGTGTGTGTGTGTGTGTGTGTGTGTGTGTGTGTGTGTGTGTGTGTGTGTGTGTGTGTGTGTGTGTACACGTACACACGCATGGTGTGATGATGGATCAGGTGACTCATTTCCTGCATGGGGAAGACGAATGTCCCATTTGCACCTCCACATGAAGCGGTCCAGTAATTTCCTCAGGTCATCCCTGACTACGAGCTTTCATTTTTCAACACTGTACAGTCATTCAGTGTGTGTGTATGTGTGTGTGTGAGAGAGTATGTCAGGGTCAGTACTAGTGTCAGAGATCACAGGACTTAGAGAGACCCCAGTTTTATTTCATCAAATGTGGCATTTGACACATTTTAGACTTTAAATTAGTTTGATTAGTATGAGTGTGTATAGCTATATCTATGCTTATGCATTTATGTGTATGTAATGGGTGTGTATGTAATGTGTATGTGTGTGTGTGTGTGTTTACACAAGCGTGTTGTACACTATATCACTGATTAATTAGGGTTTAAAAGGACAGGGTGGTGGAGTGGAAATGTAATGTACACTGAATTATTGTATTGATTAATCTATTAGAGCTGACTCTATTCTCTGGATAGGATGCGCTCCACCTAATTCACTGTACCAGGGAGAGAAGGGAGGGTAGGAATGGAGGAGACAACACACATGGGCTCCCAAGCTACTGATTCCATTACCCATGTCAGATCCCTGCAGAAGACCTTGGAGGGTGAGATGGGTAGGGACCTCCTGTTAAGCGTGAAGGACTTGCACGCATACACACACACACACACACACACACACACAGACGGACATACACATTGACATAGGCATTAATGCACACACACACACACACACACACACTAACTGTCGTCCCTGTGATTAGCCATCACACATGTTTAACTTTTCATTATCAGGACAAAGGGGGGAAGCGGTCTTGATCCGCTGCCCCAAATGTACCCAAGACAGCTATGTCTCACCTTCAAACCATGATGGAAGTCACCCCCTGTCATGTGAATGTGAATGTCCTTGTGTATGTGTGTGTGTGTGTGTGTGTGTGTGTGTGGCTATGGAAAGCTTTCTGAAATTTCACTCAAAAAAAACTTCTCCCTCTAAAAGCACTTTCCAAGTCAGAGGGCCTGGAATCCAGTAGAATGGCATCCCCAGCATGATTTCTAACAGGATTCCTATTATAGAAAGGAAGCACATCTGCATATGGCAGAGCAGAGGGGTCAAAAAGCATTTCATACACTAAATGTCAGAATCTAAAAAGGCTTAAGCAGCTGAACATAATGATAAAATTCACCCAATGGAGCCAAAGCCCATTCATGTGCCATTGTTAACACAATAGGCAACATTTGCATTTTCAAGGCTGTAGCGAGGGCAAGGTTGAATAACAATGCATTGTGCTGTGTCCAAGGTAAATCAGTATAACAAAGTGCAAAGTGGAGGGCAGTCTCAGTAGCTCACTCATATACATTTCTATTCATTTCTCCACACTAAGGAGTAAAAGGCTGATGCAAAGGGTCATTTCTGGTGCAGTTTCTTGACAGCTGTAAATCTCACTGCTCTTAAGGTCTGTCTATCAACCCCACAGCAATACTATTACACGTCAATATAAAGGCCCATAGATAGTAAGGTTTTAAATGAACCTAGAGACATTTTAAAGAGTGTAATCGTGCAGTGCTGTTCAGACTGATGTGAAAAAAGACGCCGGTGCCACTGTTAAGATGTGCCAAGATAAGCATTTTTCTCTATATTATAAGTGATCATTAGCCTAGAAATCTAGAGGCACCCTTGCGGTAGCAAATAGTTTTCCTCAGCCGGTACGTCTAGCTACGCATCATTTAAGACTTTGTAGATCTACCACTAGTCTTACACAGGCTTAGTAAGACCAATCGCAATGCTCTATCCTTGTAGGCAGGGTTATCATGATAATGACAGGGTTGTGACTAAGTGGCCAAGGAATAGCAGTTGTTTGAATGGCTTTAAGTTAGACTCAGGCTTTTCTTTGAAAGTTGAGCAGAAAAGGGTATTCAAGTCGTTTTAAACAAGGACGTGTTTACCATTTGCCGATATTGCTCTGATTGGTCATAGCGCTATCCACGTAGAAAGACAACCGCTGATTCTGCCCCTATGATTGAGCTTGGTCTTCAGTCGGAATCATATTATACATTTTGATGTTATAATCTGGTTTGTCAGCTTGCTAGCTAGCTAGTTAGCTTAAATCTTACCACAATCAGATATGGCTATCACAGCCTCAAAGGACTGCCCTTACTGTATGAATTAAGTATTTGGCTAATAGCCTACCCTAATGAATAAATGCTGCTAGGTATCCTTTTTAAAGGCATACCAGGCATGTTTTTATCTCTGGAGTGCACCATGTTTTTATCTCTGAAGTGCCACCTACAGTCTTCAATTTTTTAAAATAAATAAATAAATAAATAGCAACAAATTGTACATTCTCACCAATCCATGTGAATTTACTTGCAAACCAAAGAATAGGAATCACTGATGATAATTTTCATAGCTTTACGTTGACTGACAAGTAATAAATAATTTCCATGAGCCATTTAATCATTGAAGTGACCACAAAGTTGATATATTAACCTAAAAGCACTGCCTAGTGTGTCATAATTTCCCAAGGTTAATACATTGAGTTTGCAAAATGTCTTCATCTATGAGGTTAATACATGGGTGAGGATTATATAGAGGATTGCATTTCTTTTCATCATTCTACTTGATCTGATCTGATTGTGATTCAATAGGTAATGTTTAGTAAACTGAGGTTAATACATGGCTGGTGTTAATACAAGGGTGAGGTCAATACATGGTTTTGTTTTTTTAGTTTGCATAAAACACTGACCTGAGGTTTGTACATGGTGCGCTTTATATTCTGGAAATTGCTGTAACCCATCCTGGTGGGACCTTGACATCCCAAGAACAGCATGACACCGGGGCAAGGCAGTTGGTGTGTGTCTTTCTGCAGGCAGGATGTGAGTCAGGTCTCCAGTGTATTGGTGAAAGTGTCGTGTTCTGTGCCTTGGCCTCAGACTGGGTTGTTCTGTGTCTCCTGAGTGATTTCTCAAATGACAGCATTAATACCTTTCCATGGTGAAGAACAGACTTGTGCATAGGCTGTTGGCTCGAGGCCTTGATATTAACACATGGAACTGTTAGCTTAGTTGTTCAACTAGTAGCCATAACAGTGGGGGGATGAGGACAACAGGTTATGATTCAAGTCATACACACACACATTCATCATACACCCAGTGTACCTCCTCACACACACTCAGCAGATCAGCAGACACACACACACACACACACACACAAAGCATTGTTTGTCACACAGTGCAGGCAGGTTTACCTGACCTGTCACAGCCTATTGCTAACATAGGCTCAGAAACTGATAAACATAGACAGATGCATACAAAGAAGACTTTTGGTGGTGAAAGGTGATGTGATAACAAAAATGACCTCAGCTTTATTAGTGACTGGAACCCACTTGGTGGGGATGGGATGCAGACAAGAGAAGAAGGTGAGGGGGGGGGGGCAGTTGAGGCTCCTTAGGTGTTTTTGTTTTTATTTCAGATTAGCAAGAGCTCCCTGGAGACCCACAGTCTTGACAGAACAGAGGGAGAATGGGTGGAGTGATGGCTTTTTAACTCTGCGCCAGAGAGACTAAAAGCGATATTTGAAGTCTGGACAGATGACGTGATGGTTTAACGCTCCAGACAGAACATGCAGAGAGTCTCCCATCAAGAGAACATGAGGCATTTGTTGAGAGGCGGCACACTGATGGCCCAAAGGCATACCTTGACTTTGTAAACACACTAAAAACAGTTATCAAAACCTTCTAATCCGTCTGCTAGACAAACATGGTTTCTTACTGTCTTCTGTCTCACTGTTGTGGTGTTTCAGTATTTTGGTGCCTGTATTGCTCTTGTTGTCTTTTAAGTTTGACAGGACACGCTGGCTAACATTAGCTTTGCAGTGGTCGACTGGTGAGGGAGGTATCCACACAGGATGCATAAAATAAGGTGTGTTGATAGGAGTGAGGTGAAGGACTCACTCTCATGCGGCTCCTGGAATGTAGGAATGTGTCGGGCCTCCAGCCCCTGGCCTGATAGGGCTTCACAGGGTCAGGCTTCAGCCCTGTAGGGGTCACAGGGGAGGGCTGAGCTTTGGATGAGTGAATGAATGCAGAGGTGACAGAGGACGAAAAGAAAACAACACCGGAAGAGGAAAGGAGGAGTTGGCGGAGGAGGAGAAGGTGTCCCATAGAGAGAGAGAGAGAAAGGGAAAGAAAGAGGTAGAGGGTTTGAGTCGGTAGTGGGAGAGAAAGCTACTTAT